>JAJIBD010003095.1:227500-270088 GCA_021461705.1 Cryptotis parvus | reverse complement strand
CATTATTGTGCAATTAGTATTTGCATGTACGAGTGCAATAATGGTTTCCCTATTTACATAGATATTTGTGATCTGATGTTTGGAGGTCTTAGGTGACTCACAAGTATTCTCTTGGGGAAGCATATCAAGTATGCAGCTTCATGAGTTAATAAATTTATTCAAATCCTTTCCCTATTCCTCAATGACCTTTCTGAATCCTGTTTTTAACGGTCTTCATTTATCTCATCTGAACCCAGCTGATGAGGCTCAACATTCTTTAAAATTTCTATGTAATCCTATTGAAGCATTCTGTATTTTGCTAAATTACAGTAAACTTCTAAGAGGAGAATCACATGGCATAATCAAAACACCTGTCTGCTAGTTTTAGGTCATGGCTTTTTAATTAAATTGAGATGAGTCTCTAGACATTCACCAGCTTAATGTTTTATCGTAAAAAGAGAGAAAGAAGTTTCAGGATTGGGCTCTATTATTTGGCAACTATTTAATTTTTCCTGGGTATTGCTTTAGAAATAATCATTGTGCCCAGGTTTTACGCTCCTTGCTAAGATGTTGCTAAGCCAGCTAGCTGGGGTCAAGCTCTCAGGTACACAGGCAAAAGCAAGACCCCGAGTAAGGGGAAGCTTTAGATTATACAGCCACTGTTAGTGTCATAGCCCGCAAACTTAAATTCAAAGAAAAGCATAACTTAAGGAGAAACACAACTTAAGTTGCACAGACAAGCTATTTTGATATGTCTTGGGTGTTCTACAAATGTTAGTACCCCTGTGCACACCTGAGCAGTTCCCATAGCGCAGATAGACTGCTGTTTTTCTTTTGCCCAGATATCCTTCCCAAGGCCAAATGGAGGGTGATGCTGAGCCCTTGGTAACTTTTCACAGCAACATGAAAGCCCTTTGGCTTATTGAACCTACCTGCTGTTTTGCTTACCTAACACAATCATATGCCCCTATAGCAGACTCTCAATAATTTATTTTAAATTGTTTGTTATAGAAGATTTGCTAAAAATGATCAAGAATTATTTTCTTAGAAGAAAGTTTGTGAAAATTGTTCAGTCTCACCACGGTACCATTAAACCCTTGTATAAGAAATTATTGATGTATTGTTACAGAATATGCATTGTGTATTTATATTTTGTTATTGGTTGCCTTCTATCATACATCTCAGAAAATGTGATGTGCTACCTCAGTATATAAGTATTGTAGCAGTCATGTGCTCCAGGAATTCCTGAATTTTTAAATGGTGATAAAGTTGGAGTCAAATTTTTTAACTGGGTGGCTTTGTGGCATGGATGTGACTGCCGGGCCTTCTGGAAGAACAGGAAAGATGGGAGGAGGTAGCTCATCCCTGATGCCGTGAAAGCCTGGAGAATTCAGTTGCAAAACCTGACTGCTTAATTTCTGAGGGGAGCTCAGTGGAGGCCGGCCTTCAACATGGGGGGGTGAGTTTTGGAGTATGGAAGTTTTTGGATTCTGGGTTCTGTTGGAATGGCCCAGACTCTCACCCATCCCCTTTTTGGGGTGACCCATTTGACTTAGCATGGCGTGGGGACTGGAAGCATCTCTGCCACTTGTTGATCTCTTTTTGAGATTTGTATGCGCTCTCTGGGTCATGGCTCATGGATAAGATTACTTGGTATCAGAGGATGAAACTCAGGTACCAAGTAATTTTGTTCATGGATGTTCATGGGAGTGACTGCCTGGCCTTCCAGAAGAACAGGGACATGGGGAGAGAGTAGCAAGCCCATCACCGACTCTGTGAATGCCTGGAGATTTCAGTCCCAAAACCTGCATACCTGAGTTTTTCAAGGGCTAAATTTCTTTCTCTTTGTGGGTCACACTCAGCAATGCTCAGGGGGTTAGTCTTGACTCTGCACTCAGGAATTACTCCAGGTGGTGCTTGGGGGCCCATATGGGATACCTGGGAATGGAACCTGGGTCAACCACGTGCAAGGCAAATGCCCTACTTTCTGGACTATTGATTTGGCCTCATAAAGGCTAAATTTTAGTGTGGAGCTCCTCTGAGCAGTGGAGTCCAGACTTGAACATGGCAGCGATTGTGTAGTGTGGAGGTTTTCGGTGGCTGGGGCTCTGTTGGGATGGGCCAGACCCTCATCTCTGCCCCTCCTGGGTGCCCCTCTTGACTCAGCCTGGTGGGGGACTGGAAACATCTCTGCAACTTATTGATTCCTTTTGAGATTTATTTATGAGTCTCTGGACCATGGCAGGTGAATGAACTTAACTGTGTTCATTCTGATTTCCTTTGAGCTTTATTCATGGGTCTCTGGAGTGCAGCTAGTAAGTGAGCTTGTATGGCTTGAGCTTCCACATACCTAAACTTTGGGCTGTCCGGCTGGTACAGCCTTTCTGGAAAAACAATATGGACTTTCCTCCAAAGACTAGAAATTGAACTCCCATTTGACCCAGCCATACCACTCCTGGGAATCTACTCTGGGAAACCAAAAATACGCAGCGGAAACACCATCCCTACTTTTATGTTCATAGCAGCATTATTCACAATAGCCAGAATCTGGAAGCAACCAGAGTGCCCGAAAATCGATGACTGGATAAAGAAGCTCTGGTACATCTACACAATGGAATACTATGCAGCTGTTAGGAAAAAATGAAGTTATAAAATTTGCCTATAAATGGATGGACATGGAGAAGATTATGTTGAGTGAAATTAGCCAGAAGGGAGAGAGACAGATACAGAATGACTGCATTTATTTGCATGGCATAAATATATATGTACATATTATGATACCAATATCCAAGGTCAAGTGAAACATATATCAGGAGGTCTTGTCAAAGGTGGAAATTATCCCAAACGTGTGGGAGTCAGAGGTTAGGTAAGACAGAAAATGGAACAGGGTGCTAATAATTGTCGAGGGTACTAGTGCCAACCTGGAACTGAGCATTAAATAGAGGCAGGGGGATACACATGACAATCTTTTAATGTATGTTCTGTAATCCATAGTCTGGGGGGGAAGGAAAAGAGAAAGAGAGAGAAAGGGAAAGAAATAAAGAACCTGCCATGGAGGTGGGCTGGGGAAGGGGGAGGGAACCAGGGGATGTTGGTGGTGGGAGATGGGCACTGGTGGAGGGACGGGTGCTGGAACACTGTATGACCAAAACCCAAACATGAACTTTTTAATTGTATATCTTTTTATTTGTATATCTCACGGTGGTATAATAAAAATACTTGAAAAAATAATTAAAAATAAAAAAAAAAAAAAAATAAAAAAAGAATTAAAAAAATATTAAAAAAAAATAAACTTTGGGCTGTCTAACTTCTCGGGTTGTTGGAGTTTAGTAAGAGGCACTGCTTCAATTTTGAGGTGTCAGGTAGCCTGAGGGTGCCCTTGGCTGCTGGTGCACTTGCCCCACCAGTAAATATTGACCTGCTGGTGGTGCCACACTCATAGGGACCAGGACGAGTCAGGACTGTTACCTTTAGTGATTTGGGCACCCTGGGTAGGCTGGACTCACCGGTCCAGCAGAACATGGTGAGGGACCACATACTCCATCCTGGGTCTCCAAACAGTTGGCTCTCAGGGAAGTTTATTTCCATAGTATACCATATGCTGGTCCCGGAAGGAAAATGGTGGTGGGCTCACGAAAAACCCAGAGTGCCTCTGGAATCTCAATACCCAGGCTCTGTAGTGGTGCTGAATTATACCACTAAAGCCCTATTGAGACACTCAAAACTCTGTCATCCTGCATAGTGTTGAGAGCTGTGAGGGGTTCCACCAAATGGAGCTTGCCTTGCTGCCATCCTAACTTGACCCACTCCGGGCAGAAGTTTCATGGCAGGCGCCATTCCTTTAATGGTGCTCTTCCTGAGCCAGGATATACATGGGACACAAATTCACTCACTCACAGTCTCTGGCCTCTTCTGCTCTGAGAGATACCACCCTCTGCCAGCTCCAGCCCTTGCTACTGCACTGCCGCTACGCCTCAATGATGAACTTTTTAGAAGTTGGGAATTGCCAGGTTACTGAGAAAACACTTGTGGCCATGTGTAAGGAACACATTCTACTCCTATGAATGGTAAATTCTTGTTGCCAATCGGTATTTCTTTGTGTTCTTGATGATGAATGAGATCCTGTGAAATTCCAGTGTCTTCACACATTGTGCATATTTTTACAACTTTTCAAGCTATTATTGTTATATCCATTTGACAAAGAAGAAATGGTTGTTCATAAAGCTTAAGATAATAAAAGTTTGACATAGTAAAATGTATTATTAATATTCAAATCCAGCATGACTAATTGTCCAGCGCCTTTGCTTCCTTGCATGACTGAATGGGACACTTAGATTTTTTTCTGTCATTTTATCAAGAAAAAAATAAAAAAGTTCTAATGTTTGACATATGCAATTGTTGCTTATGTAATGAGATCTATGTAATTCAGGCTAGAACATGTAAGACAAAGTTTTGGAAAACTCTAAAGGCATTCTGAAAGTCAGGTACTTGGCTGGAAGAATAACTTTTTAATAAAAATCCCTTCATGCCCCGATACATTTATTTATAGGATATTTTGCAATGATCTTAAAGTTCAATGTGCTTAATGAACTAGCCACACCTTTCTATCCCATCTGCATTATCACTGTGAAGGGAGCTCATTAATTTCATTCTTTAGCCTTCTGGAAGAATCACTTGACTTCTGATTCTGACAAACAGTATGAAATATTCAAATAACCATTTCTAAAATGATAATTCTTGTATTCATGTCACTTTTGGAGTATTATTGACATTTTCATGTGATGATTTTACAACGGGAAAAATCTGTTTTTTACTCTTGATTGGCTCTTTGTGACAGACTAGGTTTCAAATGGTTATGCGCACTTGAGTGTTGAGAGGTAGTATTGAAATGATGTGAGAAAAGTGCCATTTTATGAACTTTGATTACCAGATTACTTTAAAAATTTTCCAAGATAAAAAAAATGCAGGGCTGGAACCCAGCATTTTTTGGTAGAAGCACTGTTCTTTCTAGTGGTTTCCTTTTCTTTTGCTTTATTTCACAGACTCTTAGATCGCAGAGTCTTTTTTTGGAATACTGTCATGATCTTTTTCTAAAATGCCCCACCTCCCATTTTATACCTATTTGTTTCATATTTTGCACATGCATGTACATATTGTATATAAATAAAATGCATACATGCGTACATGTATAGTGTTAACTCAAATGCTTAGAAAAGAAATTGCTTCTTCTTATCTTTGAATAAGCAAGTCGGTTATCTCTTTTTATTAAATTTTTCATACAGTATTCCAACACCCATCCCTCCACCAGTGCACATTTCCGATCACCAATGTGAGTGAGTTTCCTTTCCCATTGCCCCACCAACCACAAACTACCACTATGGCAGGCTTTCTCTCTCTCTCTCTCTCTCTCTCTCTCTCTCTTCTTTTGCACATTTTGGTTTGCAATACAGACTCTGTAAGGTTATCATGTATATTCTTTAACCTACTTTCTACCTACTTTCTATACTCAGTTCTAGTCTAGCATTACAATTTCCAACTATTAATGCCAAACTGTACCTTACTTACTCTCTGCCCCCACATAGATGTAATAGAATGTAACAATTGACAAGTTGTCCTGGCTCCTGTTTCCCCTGGCCTTGGATATTAGTCTCATACTATATTTTTATATCCCACAAATGAATGCAGCCTTTTATATCTGTCCTTTTCCTTCTGACTAATTTCCTCAGCATGATATTCTCCATGCCCATCCATTTATAGGCCAATTTCATGACTAAAATGGTATGTTTTGATTTAAATAATGTTATTTGCTAATTATCACAACGGACAGGCATTCCTCTATGCATTTATCATGCTATTTATCACTATCACTATCTTTCCTTTCATCATCTATTTGCTAGAGCGGGCACGAGTAATATCTCCATATGTCCTGTCTCATGCTAGTAGAACCCAAAGACATCTGCTTGCTCCAGGAACATAAAGAGCCTCAAACCATTATATTAGGTCATGGGAATGACTTAATATAAATGTTACTGGTATTTGGCATATCAAATATGACACGAGCAGCTTGTCAGGCTTGCCGTGTGGGTGGCATACTCTTGTAGTCACCTCTAAATAATTTATTGATGGACCGCACTGCTGATAGCGGCCGTGTGAGCCGGGCTGTGATAGTCTGCTCTGCTGGGTGGAGTTGTGACGAGAGGGAAGTCCGGACTTGGAAAATGGCAGCCCCCATGGAGTAGGGGGGAGGTAGGTCGTCTGGCTTCTTGTGAGGCTCTGCTAGGGTGGCAGGCCAGGGCTAGAACCCGCCATGCCTCCCAGGCACCTCATGAGCGACTGGGCACAGGGGAGAGCAAGTGGCAGCTCTGCCCCATGTCTGAGAGTCTCTGGTTCAGCATACCTGGGCCGGATTGAAAAAAAAAAAACCTGCTGCAGGGTGGGTGTCGATGATCCGGGCTGTGATAGTCCGGTCTGCTGGGTAGAGTTGTGACAAGAGGGAAGTCCGGACATGGAAAATGGCAGCCCCCATGGAGTTTTTATCATGCAGTATCAGAATTTTATGGGACAGCTACTACTATTACTCTCATTTTATAGAAAAGAAGTATAAAAGGAGTCTGTTGAGAACTTGCCCAATTTCAGGCAACTAAAAAGTAGTGAGCTGGAATTGAATCTATGTTTCCAAGTCCAAGTTTTAAGTCCTTCACATCTGAATTCTTCTGGTCTCTTCAGGGCCATGTTCCTCTCTCTGACTCTTGAGTCTATCCCTGTTTGTCTTTCTGTCTATGTCTCTCCCTCTCTTTCCTTTCTCTTGGAAATCGAGTTTTAGGATGCAGAATTAATTTTAGGGATGTTACAACATTTTGTTTCAGATTTTACACACTGTGTTTTTTGCTCTGAGTACAATATCTTCCATGAATATTACCTGTTGGCTCAGGATTCATGGAAAGTTACTCATGCGTGAGTAATTAGTCATAGTATTATTTTTTCTGATTTTATTAAGATAAATTGATATATATATATATATATATATTTTAGTTCAAGCTGTTTATGGTCAATTGTTTGATATATGAATATTTTGAAAATAGCATTTATCACCTTCCAACACTTACAATGTTTTGCATGTATTAGACCATATATGATATACTCATTTAAAATCTTTGAGTGTATATTACACTATTATTCCTATAGTCACCCTGCTTCACAGGACAACTCTAGGATTTTCTTGCCTTATATCTGAAAGTTTGTACCTCCTGAAGACCTTTCCCCACTTTCTAATTTTCTCTGACCCACTTGTTTCATATTTTACAAAGAATTAAACTTAATTAGTTAATTTTAGAAATGTTTTAGTATTCAAAGAACATTAAAGTTTGGGGAAAATGGACATTTCCTCATGGTTGTATAAGAAATCTACTGTAGAGAACTATGTTTATGAATATGAAAATGAATGAAAGAATTATTTTACAAACTGGAGGAGACTTTCAATGTCATCTTGACAAAGAGCTTTAACTCTTCCAGACAGATGCTTATCTCATTTTCCTGAACCATCTCCAGTGATGGAATATACTCTGCTTCCTTGGTTTATCACATTTCATTTTAACAGCTCTTGCTAGTTATTTCTTTCAATAGAGTTCAAGTCTATATCTGTAATTTCCATCCCACTGCTCCCCTTTCTTTCCTTTTCCAAATGACAGCCCAAATCTTCTCTTTCCTTGCCCCAATTCTTTAGTTTTTGAATAAGTTCTTAATGATTTGAATGGGTCTACTGATTTGGAGACCCTTTGTCAGTCTGATGGATTTTCACAGTGCATCCTTCATTAAATAATGCTTATCTTTAAGTCCTTGGCTTCAAACCAAAGCAGTGCTCAAAGAACTGTTAGCAAATTGCTGCAGCCCCTCTCCTCTGCCAACCACCAATTTGTTCTCCATATCTGAGTTTATTGCTTCACATTCCACATATATGTGAGACCATGCATTATTTGTCTTTAGCGTATACCTCCAGGATATTTCCATGTTGTTGCAAATGGAAACACTCCTATCTTTTATACTTATATACACAAATATACTTACATATTTATTACACTTATATCACTGTATCACTGTATCACTGTCTTCCCATTGTTCATCGATTTGCTCGAGTGGGCACTAGTAACATCTCCATTAGTCCTATCACAAGCAAGTGTAACCCAAGGGCATCTGCTTGCTCCAGGGACAGGAGGAGCCCGAAACCACTCTTCAGGTCATGGAACTGAGGTCCATAATTGTTACTAGTTTTTGGCATATCAAATAAAACACTGGTAGTTTGCCAGGCTCTGCCGTAGGTGGTATACGCTCAGTAGAAGGCTCTCAATTTGAGCATTTGCTGATATTATACTTATATACAACTGAATATTATCCATAGAACTATACCATAGCTTCTTTACTCCCCTTAGATGTCCATGAATGTGGTGGCCCCTTCCACATCTTGGCTATTGTAAATCCAATGAATATGAAGGATTTTTGTGTCTTTTCTACTTAGTATTTCCATTTCTTTCATATGAATGTCCAAAATGGATTTATGGATTGTATGATCCAGTACTATATGTTTTCATTTTTTGAGAAAATGCAATTTTCCATAGTGAATGAATATACTGATTCTCACCAACACTTGCTTCTGTTCTGTTTGGTATAGGGGTGAACTTTCACAGCAGTTGTGATTTGCATTTTCTGGTGATTAGTGATGCTGAGCACCTTTTGGGATGTTTCCCATCTTTGTGTTTCTTTGAATTATATCTGTTCATATGTTGTGCCAATTTTAAAAAATTGGTTGTCTTTATAATTTGGTTGCATAGATTCTCTCTCTCTATATATCTTACATCACTTGATCACTTGAATCCCGTTATTCATCGATTTGCTCGAGCGGGCACCAGTAACATTTCCATTGGACCCTATCACGTGCCAATGTAGCCCAATGGCATCTGGTTGATTCAGGGATATGAAGAGCCTCAAACCGTTCCTTCAGGGTCTTAACAAGGAAGTCTGACCATCTTGTAGGTGGGCGGCCACGTGATCTTTTGACATCCCGTGGGATCCAGTTGGTAACGGCTCTAGTCCAGCGGTTGCCTCCAAATCGCATTACACGTCCAGCCCATCTGATTTTCGATGCCTTGGCAAACGAGACAGCGTCCCTGATTCTGGAATAGCGACGGAGGTCAGAACTCCGGATTCCTTCTCTCACTTGAGTGAGACGTGATATTCCAAGCATAGCTCTTTCGATGCCTCTCTGGGAGACCCGAATAGCATTCTCATCCTGCTTTTCGTAGGGCCCAGGTCTCTGAGGCGTATGTTAATGCAGGGAGAACGGTGGAGTCGAAGAGATTTGCCCGGAGCCGGAGGTTCTTTGTCCTTTTAGCTATTTCTTCGATGCCTTTGAAGGCATTCCATGCCGCTCTCTTCCTCCCTGCGCAGCTCAGGTTTTAGGTCGTTCATCATGTTGACTTCTTGACCTAGGTACACATAACTGCTGCATTCAGAGATGTTTGTTCCATTGAGAGTGAATGGGGCCTCTGGAACTAGTTCATTTCTCATGAACATAGTTTTCTTCAGATTCAGCTGTAGACCTACCTTTCCACATTCTCGGTCAAAGTCAGCCAGCATTTGTGCCGCTTGGCTAATGTTTGGTGTTATTAGAACGATGTCATCAGCGAAGCGGAGGTGGTGTAGTTGCCGACCATCTATCTTCACTCCCATTCCTTCCCATTCTAATTGTCTCATGATGTTCTTGAGGGTGGCACTGAAGAGTTTTGGTGAGATGGTATCACCCTGTCGAACCCCTCTTTTGACAGCAATGATCACTTCTTTGTAGAATGGTGAGATCCTGGTGGTGAATCCGTAATACAGCTCATGAAGGATCTTGATGTATTGGGCTTGAACACCCTGTTTGACTAGGGCTTCGATGACTGCTTCAGTCTCCACAGAATCAAAGGCTTTCTGTAAATCAATGAACGTGAGACAGAGCGGCATCTTGTACTCCCTACAAACCTCAATGAGCTTGGTTACTGTGTGGGTATCTTACATATTAACCCTTTATCATATATCCAACATGCAAATATTTTTCCCATTCAATAATTGTCTTTCCATTTTATTGATGGCTTCCATTGCTAGGCACAAACTTGTGGTTTGATGTTGCCCTATTTGCTTGTTTTTGCTTTTTTTGTCTTTTTCTTTTCAAAAGAAGTATTCCAAGAACCATGTCAAGGAGTTTATTGATTTTTTTTCCTCTAGTTTTCTAGTGTTAGGACTTGTAATAAATTTTCAAAATTTAAAAATCTCTCTCTCTCTCTCTCTCTCTCTCTCTCTCTATCTATCTATCTATCTATCTATCTATCTATCTATCTATCTATCTATCTATCTATCTATCTATCTATCTATCTATCTGTCTGTCTATCTAATAAGATGGTGGTCCAGTTTCATTCCTTTTGGGTGGTACCATTCCAAAGCAGAGTTCAGGGAGACTAATTAGGTCAGATATATGACTGGCTAGGTCAGAGGGTTCAGTTAGGGCCCCAGGATTTAGAGCTACTTTCACCATGTGATGCTTGGATTCATCTAGGCCGCTCTGATTGTGCTCAGAGGTTTCCCGAAAGATATACCTAGCATTGCTTGGGGGTGGCATGTGTTGCTGAGGTTTGAACTTGGTGTGAAGTATATGCTTCTCCTCTCTGCTGATTTATTTATGACATCACCAATTTCATTCATTTGTACATGAATGTACAGTTTTCCAACAACACTGTTTACTGAAAAGACTTATTTTCCCATCATATATTCTTCTTCCCTTTATTAACATTTAATTAATCTTATAAGGATTCTATCTATTTTAAAATTTATTGCAGACTGATTTTTTTAGCATTTGTTAGTAGGAAGAAATGATGAGTTGCTCAGATAAACAATATCCTTCTGTTTTCTGAGGTCTTATTTTAGAATCTCTGAGAAGCTCACCTCATAAATTTACATGTTAGATTGAAGGTAGTATAGTGACGTGCAAAGAACAATGGACTTAGAATTTGGGATGAGAAGAAGCAATGCCCATTTTTGAGCATCTATGATATGACAATCCAATGACTCTCTGAATATAAATATTATATTAAGTGCTATATATAGTACATAAAGATAAACCTGTGGGTTAATGGGTTTTTGCAAACCATTGTGCAGTCTAGTTCAATGAAGTTTATTCCAATCCTCACTAATTATTTTTTTACAAATTTTTTTTGGTACTTGGGGGGAGTACTGGGAATTTTATTTTTTATTTTTTAATTTTATATAAATATTATACCGCATGTGATATACAATTACAAGATGTTCATGTTTGGGTTCCGCTAGTGTTCAGACCCATCCCTCACCAGGCCCTTCCCAACACCAATGTCCCCACTTCCCTCCCCTCCCCAGCCGCTCTAGGCAATTCTTTATCTCTTTCTACTTGTGGATTGCATACATACTTCGAGATCATCGTATATCTTTTTCCTATATTCATGCTCAGTTCTAGACTGGTATTATCTTTTTGACAAATATTAGCAATGTTCTCTCTCTGTCCTACCCAACCACTGATTCCCACATGTTTGTGGGAAGATTCCACCTTTTTTTTTATTGAAAGATGCTAGGTAGAGCTTTGGTTCTACGTGTTCCCACCCTCCGCCCAAACCTATCTCCCAGCTCCCGCCGCACCACTGGTGTTGTCTTTTTTCCTTTTTTCCTTCCCAACAAACTTCCTGTCTCGTTGACTGCAATGCATTAAAAGACATTACTGTCACTATTTTAGTGGGACGTGCGGCGCTGGCGCGCCTGGTCGAACTGGCTTGCTCTGTTGATCGGTGAGGCCGTTCGCGCGTCCGGAAGCAAGGTGGCTGGTGTGGTGGGCGAGTCAATCTGGCTGCTCCGGGACCCTCAGGGCGGCGGCCCTCCCAAACCCTCTGCCCCCGGGGCATGGTCAGTAGGCCGGCGCGGGCGGCGCGCCTCAGCCTGTGGGCCCTGTGCTGGCCGTGGGCGCGCGGCGGGCCCCAGGCGGGAGGGGGAGGGGGGCGCCGCCCCACTGCGACCCGGTCGCTGGCCCCTGGGTGCTGGTTTGCTCTGTTGATCGGTGAGGCGTGGGGTGGTGTGTGGTGGGCGGTGGCGGGGGGGCCCACCTGCCCTCGGGTGCGGGGGGGGGCGCCCGGGGTGGCTGGCGTGGGCGCGCCGGGGGCCGGGGGGGGGGGGGGGCGCCCGCCTCGCCCGGCCGCCTGGGCGCCTCCTGGGTGCTGGTTGCTCTGTTGTCTGGTTGAGGCGTGGCGTGGGTGGTGGTAGGTGGTGGGCGGTCCTTGGCTGCTCGGGACCCCTGAGGCGCGGGCCCCAACTTGTAGCTAGGGGGGGGGGCGCTTGGCCTGGCGGCGGGGGCCGGGCGGGCCCGGCGGGGGGAGGGGCGCCCGCCCCGGCGGGGGCTCGGGCTGCTCTTGGTCTGGGCCGTCGCGCGTGGGGGGTAGTGTGGTGGGCGGTCACGGTGCTCCGGGCCCTAGGGCGCGGGCCCCCCAAAACCCCTCCCCCCGGGCCATGGGTAGGCGGCGCAGGCCGAGCCTCCAGCCTCGTGAGGCCGTGCTGGCCCGGCAGCTCGGCGGGGCCCCAGGCCGCGTGGGGGGGAGGGACGCCCGCTCCGCTGCCGGTGTTCCCGCCTTGGGGCGCCTACCTGGGCTTTTCTTAACAAATTTAAGAATGTAACAGAATCATCATCTTTCTTGATCCATGCACACATGCTTTCTGTGATTAATATAGAGAGAATCTTAATGTTGTAGTTTCATGAAAACATTTAGAGGAAATTTTTAAAATTCCAAGCATAATATAGATCTTTGGGATTTATTGGAGCAGAGAAGACTAATGGAATCAAAAGTAAACTCTAAGAAAGTTTGGGAAGGAGGCTACAGAGATAGTTAATTCTCCTTCATACCTTGGGGAAAGTCTTAGAAAAATGTCTGAAAATGTGGTATCATCCTTAATATATTTATGTGGAAAACTGGAGATCTGAAAACTATGTGAGTTACACCGATGTCCTGGGAATCAGATTAGATCTCACTTTTATTACAAACGTGCCTGGGATTTTAATGAAAATCTTCCTAGTCTACATGCTTCTTAAAATAGTGATTGTTGCTGGTAGTAAATATACAATACAAGCCTTTATAGAGATTGACAAGTCATGGAGAAATTGTTTAGAGCCAACAAATACTTTAAGAAAAGTCACTGTCATGTAGGCAGGTAATATTTATGCCAATTCCCTTATCAAATTATGATAAAATGCTGAAGCTCTCATATTAGTTTATTCATCAAACAGATTTGAATTATAACATCATCAATTAGATATACCATTTTAGAATATTTTCAAATTTGAAAAAAAGTGAATCCCTTTGGGATTTATTTTTCCCCCTTGGGATTTTTATGGACATGAATGTTCCATGAATATGCTTAGCACTCGCCATTGGTCCTATCGGCCAGAAGCAAAGTTTGCTAAAAATCATTGTGATACTTTAAGCAAAGATAGTTCACCAAGTACCAATATAAGCTTTATCTTTAGGGAGTCTGCAATGTGGCTGTTAATAGAAAGATTCTCAATCAGAGGCAACTACAGAAGTCATTATCCTGCTGTGGGATGAGTTACTTCAATCAGGAGCATCTAACTATTCTTTCACCAAAGGACTTAGTCAAGGCCTGTAAGAATTTGTTTTTGAGAGACTGGAGAGATAGCACAGGAGGACATTCTTGCTGTTCAGTGGCTGTTCCTGTTCAATACCCAGAATTCCATATGGTTTCATTAGCACCAGAAGGAGTAATTCCTGAGTGAAAAGCCAGGAGTGATCCATGAGTATTGCCAGGAGTGGCCCTAAAACAAAAACAACAATAATAACCAAAAAATGTATTTTTTGTATTGTAAATTAATTAGAAGGTTGGAAGAACTACTTTTTATTATTTTCACCAAAATGTTTATTCAATTTCTCCCAATAAAATTATTTTATTCTCGGGGCTAGAGTGATAGTACAGTGGTAGGGCGTTTGCCTAGCATGAGGCTGTCCAGGGTTCGATCCCTGGTATCCCATGTGGTCCCCCGATGACCACCAGGAGTAATTCCTGAGTGAAGAGCCAGGACTAACCCCTGAGCATTGCTGGATGTGACACAAAAAAGCAAAAAAAAATTCTTTTAATTCTCTAAGATTCTAATTAAAATTACATGTATTTATTCCTTAATAACCAAATTATATACTTCTGTTATGTGTTTTTGTGCATTTTTAATGTAATTTATATTCTATTGTATCATAATTTGTATTTACACATTATAGTTTGCTGTAATGGTGACTTTATAGTATCTTAGTGCAAGTTCTGTGCTTGGAAATCAATAGCTGTGATTTCAAATGAACATAAGACCTATATTCCAGTTAATTTGGGAGAATGTTTCTCTTGACTTTGTCTTAATCACATAAATGAATTCAGCTCTGTTTGCACAGATAGTTTTCCTTATAAATTTTTGTTTTGTTTTCCTGATAAATATAACTTTCTGTGTGCTGTTATTAACCTCTCTGAACCTCAGTAATAGTAGTGTTTGGAGAACTAGTACAAGGGTTAAGGCCTTGCATCATACCAACCTTGGTTTGAGTCCGTGGCTTCATGCACCACCAGAGGAGGTATAGCCCCTGAGCACAGCCAGGTACCGCTCAACCCCTATCCCTCACCTACAAATAGTGAAGTATAAATTGAATACAGAGAGAGCAGTTTTTGACAGCCTGTTACATAGTGAATAGATGCGGCTGTGATCACTATGTGGTGACAGGTGATGGCCAACACAAAGTAATACCTAGTGAAATAATGTTAGGCAATCTATGTGACTGATGCCCCTTCTGCATAATCAAGAGTAACTGATCATTTTTCTGGCACAGATTGACAACAATTTGGTGATTCCTTTCCTCTTCACTATTTCATGAGACTCCTGGGAGAATTGAAAAATTCAACTAAATTGCAATAAAGTGTTTTAATTAAGGTACTATTGAGCTGGAACAATTTGTTGAGCAGATAGGATATCAAAAACAGAAAAAATTCAAATATCACCTTTTAATATATTTGCATTCATTTTAATCATGTCATTAAAACTTTTCTTTTCCTCAGTTCTTGGAATTATATCCCAACATCTTATTTCATTTGTCTATGTTATTGATTAAAAAGAACATTTTCTAAAACTATTGTACCATGAGTCTGTGAGACTCTAGGAGGAGTCTCTAGGAGGAGAGTCAATAATAATTATTTTCAAAGGAATGAGGATCAACATTAACAAAGAATTATATATTGATTTCCAGAAAGTTTCCATAGGGAAAGAAAAGTCAAGATCTCATTACTGATTCTTTTAGAATGGAGAAAGGTCTATATCCATTAAGATTATTTAATGCCAACTGTTTCTGATATTGCATTATAGCTCTAACATACCAGATAACATAAGTACTGCTAATTGTAGTTAATGGGGACTGAATACTAGTGAAATTAAACTATGAACAGAGATTTTTTTGTCTATTATTTGGTGGGAGGACCACACCTGGTGACACTATGGGGTTACTGCTGGTTCTTTTCTGAGGAATTATTCCTGCCAGTGCTCTGGGGACCATATGGGATGCTGGTGGTTAAACCTACTCTGGCTGCGTGCAACACAAGCATTCTTTCCACTGTGCTATTGCTCTTGCCCTCTTTGTCTATTTTTAAAGTTCAGTTTATCATGTTCTTTGTAGTTTAAAAAATCACGTTTTTGCCCTAGGGAAGTGTTGGATGACCCTTTGTTTACAGCTCTCTGTCTCCTACTTTCCAGTCCTGGGTTTGGTATTGTAAATGAATTGTTGGTTTTCTCTTTCCTGTATGTCCATTACATATTCTTATGTTAGAGCAAAGGCCTTTTAGATGACACAAGAAGAAAGTTAAGGTTATGCATTTGTGTTGTAGAAGTTAATTAACTCTGAAATAGTTACTCCTGGGCATCTGTCATATTTGCTATCTGAAAATGTGAGTTTTCCCAATATGGACTTTCCTCCAAAGACTAGAAATTGAACTCCCATTTGACCCAGCCATACCACTCCTGGGAATCTACTCTAGGAAACCAAAAATACGTAGCGGAAACACCATCCCTACTTTTATGTTCATAGCAGCATTATTCACAATAGCCAGAATCTGGAAGCAACCAGAGTGCCCAAAAATTGATGACTGGATAAAGAAGCTTTGGTACATCTACACAATGGAATACTATGCAGCTATTAGGAAAAATAAAGTTATAAAATTTGCCTATAAATGGATGGGCATGGAGAAGATTATGTTGGAGCGAAATTAGCCAGAAGGAGAGAGACAGATACAGAATGACTGCATTTATTTGCATGGCATAAATATATATGTACATATTATGATACCAATATCCAAGGTCAAGTGAAACATATATCAGGAGGGTCTTGTCAAAGGTGGAAATTATCCCAAACGTGTGGGAGTCAGGAGGTTAGGTAAGACAGAAAACGGAACAGTGTGCTAATAATTGTCGAGGGTACTAATGCCAACCTAGAACTGAGCATTAAATAGAGGCAAAAGATACACATGACAACCCTTTAATGTATGTTCTGTAATCCATAGTCTGGAAGGGAAGGAAAAGAGAAAGAGAGAGAAATGGAAAGAAATAAAGAACCTGCCATGGAGGAGGGCTGGGGGGAGGGGAGGGAACCGGGACGTTGGTGGTGGGAGATGGGCACTGGTGGCGGGATGGGTGCTGCAACACTGTATGACCAAAACCCAAATATGAACTTTTTAATTGTATATCTCTGTAATTGTAAAAATAAAAAAAATTTTAAAAAATGTGAGTTTTCCTTAGATTAATTCTAGTTCCTTATACCCCAGAAGGAGGATCCCATCCCTGAACTAGATGGACCCAGGGCAAGCTATCTTTACCTTGACATGGGACAGACTAAGTGTCCTGAACAATATAAAGAGTACGGTAGGGAATAACTCTGCCATGACACAACTGATTAAGGACTCTGTTGCAGTTAGGAAATAAACCAACCTGGCCAGAAGACTGTAGTCTGTAATATATGGTGAGAGCCACCCTATAAAGGAAGAGCCAGGTGTAGGTCTCTTACTGTGTTTACAGAAAATGACTAGACATATTATGAAAATGGCTGTTTACCAGCTAAGGAGAGGAGAAAACAACATGCACGGATTCCATGTTTGGCCTAGGCAGGCCTATCGACCCTAGACAGGATCCATCTCTGGGGTGATGTCTACTGGTACTTTGCTCCAGGAAGGTGGAGCTTCTTTATACCTCATTGCTTTGGAATTAAGGCCCATTACCTCTTGTGTCTCCCATCCTCCAGCCTTTTGTAAAATATACAATGAGCAGACTTGGCTTTGAGGTGTGTGGAGGGAGGTAAAGTGAAGAGTGAGTGAGGAGAGATTAAAAGGAGAGAGCTTCAGACCACTTTCAAGAGCCTGTGGTCTTATTCCTTTGTCCTTCGGTGGGGGGGGGGAACTGTCATCAGTCCCTAACTCATCCAGGGACCCCACCGAACCCCAATACCTGTTGGGGCTCTCACTGAGATCCAGCAGGAAGACTCACAGAAAGTTGCAGTTTATCCCTGGATACATACATGAATTAAATGTTAGTTGAGAAACTCCTAGACTGGTTTCAGGAGAAAAAAAAGTGTTTGATATCTCTTTCATAGTGATTATTGTGAATAGAAATTTTTATTTGTTCTTTCCTCTGCCTACAGTGATGAAAATAGAAATAGAAAACATCTCTTAGGTCAGATCACAGAAGGAAAGAGTAAGTAGCATACCCACGCCAATTCAGATTCCAGCAGACCAATGAACTTGAACAATGAACCTGTGCAATGAACCTGAGCAAAGAACTTGAGTATCGAACTTGAGCAATGAACTTGAGCAAAGCCAGGAGTAAGCCCTGAGCACTACCAGGTTTGGGCCTCAAACAAGCCCCTCCCAAACTAAGATGTTACTGCTTAGGTCTACTATGGAGAGGAGCAGATGGAGCTGAAATGAGGTCTTCAGGAACCTAAAAGAAAGCAGAGTGTCGTGACAACTAGAAACAGCACTGAAAAAGCTTTACAGTGGAATTTGCTGTGACTTCTTTGTAAAATGTTCACAAACAGCTCTAAGTCAGTTTGTCAGGGGAATTTGGAATATTCTCTTTCTGCCTCCAACTGCAGTGTGTGTTCATTGTTCTATTTGCATGCTCCACCTTGGTTTTCTTGTGTATTTAAACTTTTGACATTTGTTGTTTGGTACTGAAGCTCAGATCAAGTCTGCTCATTTACTCGTTCCACTGAATTAGTCTGGGTGCCTATTGCTGAATATTGATTAGGAAACTAGAGTGTTTACTTTCTCCAACATGACGAATAGTGTCTAAAGCAAAGCAGATCAAGAATAGTGCATTCTTCTGACCAAGCACTCACGTTTTTTGGGAGGCAGCTATGTGGTGGTGGAAACTATGCCTTCATGCAACAATTAATAGCATTGAAAATGCTGATAATGCAGGTGGTCTTACCAAAAGTGGAAATTACCGCAAACATGAGGGAGTCAGAGGTTAGGTAAGACAGAGAAGGGAACATGTGTGAATAAATGTCAAAAGGGTTGATACCAATATAGAACTGAGCATTAAATACAGGCAAAAAAATGCATATGATAGCTTCTAAGTGTATGTAGTGCAAACCACAATGTGTAAGAGAAGGAAAAGAGAGAGAGGGAGAGAGAAAAGAGATAAAGAATCTGCCATTTAGGCAGGCTATGGAGTGGGGAGGGAATTTGGGACATTGGTGGTGGGAAATGGGCATTGGTGGAGGGTGGGGTGCTGGAACACTATGTGACCGAAACCTCCAAACATGAACAACGTTGTAATTGTATATCTTGCGGTGGTATAATAAAATGTTTAATTAAAAATATATTGCTGCAATTTTGATTAATTATTTTATCAACATTTTATTAATAACATATTTTATTGATAATGTAATTATTCAATACAACTAGTTATATTTATTAATAAAATATTTATTTGTTCGAAAAATGCTGATAATGGGACTTACTATATGGATATTACAGCTAATTTCATTTTATTTCTCTAGAGCCATTCTTGGACTTCAAATTCAAATATTCTTGCCTTGGATCCCTGTACTGGGTGATTGTTACATGGAGTAAACAAATGGATCTGTGTAACCTCAAAAGATATCAACCATATAGTGATTTCTCCGGAAAAATGAGTAAGTTGTCGTTAACTAGAAGATCACACTTACACCCACATGAGAGCAGTCTTTGTCTACGTCTGAATCCCTAATGCTTTAATATTCTCTATGGTTCAAAGACTTATGGGTTTAGATGATCAAGCTTTTGAAAAATTTTTTTTGCATTTTTTTTGCTCACACACAGCAATGCTCAGGGGTTACTCCTGGCTCTACACTCAGGAATAATCCTGGTGGTGCTCAGGGAACAATATGGGATGCTGGGGATTGTATCCGGGTCATCCATGTGAAGGCAAATGCCCTACCCACTGTACTATTACTCTGGCCCCCAGCCTGTGAAGTTCTTGTACCATCTCTCCTTCTAAATCATGTTCTGACTAAGATCCTGAATTTCAGTTTCCAAACAATTTTGAACTTCCTTGCAGTTAGGTGAAGACGAACGCATTTTGCTAGGAAAAACATTTGACATGGAAAATGATAAGGGCTATAAAAACCCTTAATAATAGCACTAACAAGTGAGCTTGGGATATTTATCCTGTGTAATAGTGCCTGAGGGGTAAAGGAATGGTTTCTAATAGGGGTTACTTTATTACTTTGTGAGTTAAAAACAAATACGAGTTTCTTAGCTATAGAGAGCACATGTCTGCTTATAAGCATACATCTCAGTGACACCCCCAAATTCTATTAATTTAAGGAACAATAACGGTGAACACATGCATGCATGTTCTTTGGGACAAGAGATTCTTTCCAGGGACAAAGGGATAGTACAAGGGTTAAGATACTTGCCTTGCACGTGGTCAGCCCTAGTTCCATCCCTGACATTCATAAGGTCTCCCAAGCACTGCCAGGAGTAATCCCTGAATAGAGAGCCAGAAATAATCCCTGAGCACGGCTGGATATGACACAAAACCTCAAGAAGAGGAGAGAGAGAGATTTATCTCAGATTCTAAGCCTTCACTGTTGAAATTAAAATAATTTGCATTCCTTACCTAGTGGCCTAATGGCATTTATTAATTAGAAATGGTATAATTTCTCCTTAGCACATGGAACCCCAAATGCTAAAAGTCCATTGCAAATTTTTCACTGCAAAATAGGACAAAGAAAACTAATATATAATTTTTATGAAATAAAATTGAAATATAGTGAAACAAAAAGTTGGTAATTGGAAAGTTTTTTTTTAAATCTAGCACATGAAGTATTGATGAGATGTGAGACATCATGTGTCGGGAACGCTGCCGGGGTCCCTGACAGTGCCGGGAAGCAAGTTCCCTTCTACCTTCGAAGCCAGCGGGGAATGGATGAAGACTCAAGAATCCGATGCAGTTTTAAAAAGACTTTACTTATCATAGGTTCAGGCATACAAATCAGCAATAGGAAAAACCCTGTGCTTAGGATTCCCAGCTAGAACCCCAGCCACGTGTAGGCCAAGATGGCGGCCACCACATGTTAAGGCCCTGTAAAAAGGAGACAAAGACAAGACTCCCAAGAAGAGTGCAAGCCCCAAAGAGAGCCCAAAGAGAGAGAGAGAGAGAGAGAGAGAGAGAGAGAGAGAGAGAGAGAGAGAGAGAGAGAGAGAGAGAGAGAGAGAGAGAGAGAGAGAAAGGAAGCAGGCTGGTTTTTATACCCTTGCAACTCAGACCTCCCACTATTATGGGAAGCAGGGAGGGTCAAAGGCCCTCAGGTAATTTCTCCCAGCACCTCACCTAGGCCCTATTATATGCTAATGTTTTGAGCCAAGATCTGCCTGGAAATGCCTTTATAGGGTAGAGAAGGGGGTTTCTGAGATGGCATGTCTCTGTACCAAAAACTAATACTAATGCCAGTTAAATATTTCTCCAAGCCTTCACAAGAGTCTCGTCTACTTCACGGTAGTTTTGTATTTTAGTTGCCTTTGTTAGGGAGCCATGCTTGCTTGCTTGGAGGCAAACAGCATTTCTCTCTGGTCTAATTACTTAGAGATCCAACGTGGCCAGGCAAATATGCTGGTAAGATCTAGCTAGTCCTACGGTGATTGTGGTAGCATGAGAGAATATTTATACCAGCCAGTACAGAATACATGGTCAGATAAACTGCCACATTTAGACTATCCCCCTATCTATGAAGTGACCTGCAGGAGGCAATTCAGGGCAGATGCAGAGGCTCTTAGAGGAGTCCTTCAACAATCATGTTTGCCTTAAAATAGGATTTAAAGTGAGAAGAATAGATCTAAAATGAAATATTTCTAATAATTACTGTACTTTTACTTAGAAAGTAACTTTATATTCCTGAGATTATGGTTCCCCTATAGTTTTCCAGATATCAATTTCTTAGATAGATAGTAATTGATATATAGTTCTTAAAATAAGAGAGGATTTCTCATACATGCAGCCCATTCTTCTAGAGACTTCTAGAAGCATTCAGGGTAGAGGCAGCTCTTTACCCTATACTTCAAGGGGTTGTCAAAAAGCGAAAGAGGCAGCTTCAGTTTCCAGCTATGGGAGTTTTACTTTTACATTTGACATTCTTTTTTTTTTCTTTTTTGGGTCACACCCGGCAATGCTCAGGGGTTTCTCCTGGCTCTGCACTCAGGAATTACTCCTGGCGGTGCTCAGGGGACCATATGGGATGCTGGGGATCGAACCCAGGCCGGCACAGGCCGGCTGCTTGCAAGGCAAATGCCCTACCCGCTGGACTATCGCCCGCCCCTACATTTGACATTCTAACCATTGCATTCCTGTATTTCCCAGGGACTCTAAAAGATTCTCTAAAAGGAATCCACAGTTTTCTTCAGGCCATAAATTATACCCAAAAGTCTTGATCCTCAGGAGGTCTTACCAAAAGTGGAAATTACCGCAAACGTGTGGGAGTCAGAGGTTAGGTAAGACAGAGAAGGGAACATGTGTGAATAAATGTCGAAAGGGCTAATACCAACTTAGAACTGAGCATTAAATACAGGCAAAAAATATGCACATGATGGCCTCTAAGTTGTATGTAGTGCAACCCACAATGTGTAAGAGAAGGAAAAGAGAGACAGAGGGAGAGAGAAAAGAGATAAAGAACCTGCCATTTAGGCAGACTATGGAAGGGGGAGGGAATTGGGGACATTGGTGGTGGGAAATGGGCACTGGTGGCACTGGTGGAGGGTGGGGTGCTGGAACACTATGTGACCGAAACCTCCAAACATGAACAATGTTGTGATTGTATATTTCACGGTGGTATAATAAAATATTTTTAAAAAAGTCATGATCCAGTGATAACAGTCTGAAGTTTGGTCTATGGTCAAATCTGTAACCTAAAAAGGACATAGTAAACTGTTGGAGGTGGCCCCGAACAAAAAAGAGAAACTCCCGATGATTTAATATGACTGCTAGAATTATCACTGTATCACTGTCTTCCTGTTCATCATCGATTTGCTCGAGCGGGCACCAGTAACATCTCCATATGTCCTGTCTCATGCAAGTAGAGCCCAAGGGCACATGCTTGCTCCAGCAACATAAAGAGCCTCAAACCATTCCATCAGGTCATGGGAATGAGGCCTATAATTGTTACTGGTATCTGGCATATCAAATACGACACGGGTAGCTTGCCAGGCTCTGCCGTGTAGGCAGCGTACTCTTGTAGTCATCTCAAAATCCAGCATTTATTGATGAACTGTGAGGCCGCGCAAACTGGGCTGTGATAAGCTGGTCTGCTGGGTGGAGTTCTGATGAGAGGGAAGTCTGGATGTGGAAAATGGAGGTCCTCATGGAGTGGGGGTCATCCATTCCTGAATGAGGTCTATAATTGTTACTGGTATTTGGCATATATTCAAATACAACACAGGTAGCTTGCCAGGCTCTGCCGTGCAGGTAGCATAGTCTTGTGGCATCTCTAAGTCCAGCTTTATTGATGAACCACGCTGTAGGCTGGTTGCTGGGTGGAGGTCTGCGAGAGAAGTCCTCTGTGGAAAATGGAGGCCCTCTGGGTGGGGAGTTGTCTGGCTTGTTGGGGGGGCTCTGCTGGGATGGTGGGCCAGGGCTAGAACCCACCATCCCTCCCCGGGCGCCTCGTGAGCGGCTGGTCACAGGGAGAGCCAGTAGCAGCTCTGCCCCATGTCTGCGAGTCTCATAAAATTCTATATTGCTGATTATTTATACTATCACTTTCTTCATCGTAGTATAGCATTTTATGCAATTATAATAAGATAAATTTTATAAGGAATAAGAAACAAAAACTGGGCAAAGTTTCCTGCATTCACTTAGTGCTTCTTACTGGAAGAAGATGCATGAACACAGAAGCTTCTTTGTTAGATATTGCTCCTAATATTTATAGTACACCAAAATTTCACAAGTGGTAATATCCCTGCAATGTGGACTCTAAACTCATGTTAATGAGAGTTCATATCCCTTCCTTAAAATCTACAATGGGGTTGTACTTTGCAAGCTAACCTCAATCTGTGGAAATATTTGTCATGGCTTGGTTGCATGGCCTCATGATAAGAGATAGCTTTTTGGAAACTGTAATAAATATGTGCACAGAAGAGAGGAGATTGATTCCTTCCTTGTCTTTGAGAGGGAAGTCAAATATCAAGATAAAGGTCAATCTTTGCTGCGGATGTAAATTACATATAGAACTTTAAATGATGAATATTTAGTTTCATCAGAACAGATGCAATTAAACTTCCAGGATCATCTCTTAAGACAACAGTGTGACACCCAAAAAGTCAAGTTTATTTGAAAAGGATGGAGAAAAAATGAAACAATTATTGAAAGCCCAGATATAGGTGATGATTATTTTGTTAGAACCGTAATTTGAAATGCTTTTTTTTTTCTTCTTTTTTTTGGGACACACGGGGGCAATGCTCAGGGGTTTCTCCTGGCTCTGCACTCAGGAATTACCCCTGGCGGTGCTTGGGGACCATATGGGATGCCGGGATCGAACCCATGCGGGCACAGGCCTGCCGCGTGCAGGGCAAATGCCCTACCCGCTGCACTATTGCTCCGGCCCTATGCTCTATTTATTAGTAGAAATGCTGAAGACCAATAACACAAGTGGAGAAACAACTTAGTTGCAATGGTCAGTTAGAAAATCATTTAAGACTACAAATAAGGATACCAAAAATCAGAATATGTAGTATATTACAAGTTTATTTCTTAAATAATTTTTTTACTGAAAAATTTTCTTACATCATTTATTACTTAAATATGATTTATTACAAGATTTATTATTTAAATCATGTGTATAAATATAAATTTCTGTGTATGAGGTTGGACATTTCAAATAGATTGCTTCTAACCTTAGGATCATGGAAAACAATTTTTTTAAGTTTTTAAAAATGCTAAGAGCTCTTTGGACAGTCTCTCCCTCCAGCCTGCATTCTCTCTCACTGACTCTCATTTTCCCCGTCTCTCTAAGGCGCACACACACACACACACACACAGACACACACACACACACAAGTAAAACACACACTTGCATTACAATAGTTTCAAGTTCATTTAATTTGCCAGGCACAAAGATATGAAATTCTGCATGAAATTACTTTAAAGTCATCAACACAATGGTATTACCATGAATCTTTTTTTGAATATTTCAATACCTTTCTATACTTCTGTACCCAAGAAAGATGATTTAATGTTTTTTGAAAAGAAATTAAATTTTCTTTAATTTAACTCACAATGAAAACTTAAAAGAGGCCTTCATATATGCTGGAGGAAGGTAAAATTAAATTTAAATGCCTCTAAAACTATAAAAATCTTTCTGAAGTTTTTTTTATTCTATATCCAGATTACTTTTTAATTGCCCTTTCTTATAAGGTATTCAAGGAGGAATATTTTATTCCTGGAATATTTTATTGCCTGGAATATTTTATGCCTTTAATAACTCCATTGATTTTGTGCAAAATGAGTAAAACATAATTTTTTACTTAAGTAAAATTCAATAGAAAGATTTTTCACCTGATATCAATCAGATTTTATAGAGGATTTAGTTTAATTACATTTTCTATATGATCTCATTTCAGTGGTAATGGAAACAAGATTACATACTAGATCTTGAAATGATTTATTACCAGAGTTGTAGAAATGATTCCAAATCACATTCAAGTGTAAGTTCAGCTTCATCTAATGTGATAATCATAACCTTATACATTACCCAAAACATTGCTACATTTTTCTCCTTACCATGATAAGAAGTAGGTAGAATTTTATTTGTGTAAAACTACAGTGCAACCAAGTTTTCTGTAATGATTGCAGTGAGGACTCAGGCACATTATGTGGGGTGGGACAGCAGACAAAAGCCAAGAGGCTTGGAAGGATGGAGGAGGGAGCAAAGAGAATTTTGTAGTTTAGAGAAAAGGATCCGGAGTGATAGTACAGCGAGGAGGGCATTTGCCTTGCAAGCGGCCAACACGGGTTCAATCCTTGGCATCCCAAAGGGTCCCCCGGGCACTGCCAGCAGTAACTCCTGATTGCAGAGCCAGGAGTAACCTCTGAGCATTGCTTGTTGTGACCCAAAAAGAAAAGTTATATATATATATATATATATATATATATATATATATATATATATATATATATCACTGTCTTCCCGTTGTTCATCAACTTGCTCGAGCAGGCACCAGTAACATCTCCATATGTCCTGTGGCAAGCAAGTGTAGCCCAAGGGCATCTGCTTGCTCCAGGGACAGGAAGAGCCTCAAACCATTCTTCAGGTCATGGAATTGAGATATAATTGTTACTGGTTTTTGGCATATCAAATAAAATATGGGTATCTTGCCAGGCTCTGCCATGTAGGTGGTATACCCTCAGTAGAAGGCTCTCATCTCGAGCATTTACTGATGAAATGGGAAAGATCAGGTTTTCTCTTGGGTGGAGCTGTGAGGAACTGTGGAGTCTGGATGTTGAGAATGACTGACCTCATGATGTGTGGATTTCTCTGGCTTCTTACTAGGCTTACTGGGATGGCGGGTATCAGTTAGAACCTGCCTAGGACTCTATTACTTGATCACTTAATCACTTGATCACTTGACATCCCATTGTTCATCGATTTGCTTTAGTGGGCACCAGTAACATTTCTATTTGACCCTATCACGTGTCAGTGTAGCCCAATGGCATCTGGTTGCTTTAGGAATACGAAGAACCTCAAACCGTTCATTCATTAAGAACTGTATACAGTGTATAAATGTGAAAGATCCTGGGAAGGACCTGATCCTAAAATCAGTATTATCTAAGACTGTCGTGCGGCCACAGAGTGGCCGCATGCCGGAGCTGTGGTTCTGGTGTGGGTCTCTTCCGGGTAGCTGAAATGGCGGTGGAAGTAAGGGCGGAGGAGCCCAAATCTTCGCTCCAAGTCCTGCCAGCGTGGCCCCACCCCCCACGTGTGAGTGAACCCTAGGAGCAATGTTGGACTGGGTCAGGGGCTGGCCTAGCCCCTTACCGGAAGGTCAGCTCCATGGGTTGCTTCCACTTGGGGCTGAGCAGGCGCAGCTGTGGGTCTGCAGTGGATGAGTCTGGATCTCTTCCAGGGTTGCAATGGAGCTATGGGTCTGGCATGGTCTCTTTTCTGGGGTAGCTGGCATGGAGGTGGAGGAAAGGGCGGAGGAGCCCAATTCTCCGCTCCAAGTCTGGCCATTGTGGCCCCACCCCCACATGTGTGAGCGAACCCTAATTTTTTTTTAACTAAACATTTTATTATACCACTGTGAGACATACAATTACAACGTTGTTCATGTTTGGAGGTTTCGGTCACATAGTGTTCCAGCACCCGCCCTCCACCAGTGCCCATTTCCCACCACCAATGTCCCCAATTCCCTCCCCCTCCCATAGCCTGCCTAAATGGCAGGTTCTTTATCTCTTTTCTTTCTCCCTCTCTCTCCCTTTCTTCTCCTACACATTGTGGGTTGCACTACATTCACTTGGAAGCCATCATATGCATTTTTTGCCTGTATTTAATGCTCAGTTCTATGTTGGTATCAGCCCTTTTGACATTTATTCACACATGGCGAACCCAACATTTTACATATACATATATATTTAAAATTTAGAGAAAAATCAGTTCATATGTAGGAGTTATGGTACACAAATTGCAAGGATCCAGCTGTTGGTTTGTTACACCCAGTTTCCATGTGCAGGAAGAAAGTTTGCTTTGCTCGTCACCTAAGGCACCTGTGTCACGTAGGAATGGGAACTGGAAGGACAAAGGTGGAGTCTCAAATTCATGTGACTGGGATTACATCTGACATCATCTACAGAGCCACAGAAACATGCACTGTTTCACAGTTTAGGTCTGAGATGGGGCTCTAGCATATTTGTTTTTAAAACAATAGTGATAACCATGTGGTAGGATCCACATGGTTTGTCAGAGAACAGTTTGTGGTAGTAGCACCTGTAACATATCTCAGAGCTACTTCAGACTTGGGGAAAAAGGGCGGTAATCAAAAGTTCAGGGGATGGCAGAGGACATAAATTTTAATACATAAAGCACCAGAGAGTTGCCTGACTCTTGTGGTGCTGGTCATATATCACAACAATGAGTATTTGTCGTTGGGAACGGACTGGTTGAGGAATGATCATGCACCTGATATTAGAGGGGTGAAATATTAGGCTGTGGCATTTTTTCAGAAATGAAATGGTCATCTATGACAATTTATGACCAGTGACTCTTAAAAGTTCAGATAAGCAGTTATCTTTACTGACACTTATCATGAGTAATGGGGCTCCGGTCCCTCAAAGGACACAATGCCAAAACACTTTATTATTTTAGGAAAGAAAGGTGAAGAGTAATACAAAAACATATATTTTTTTCTGATATATTTTTATGTCATATATAATTTTATATATTATAAGGGTATATAATATATGCCAAAAAGAACAGATGATTATTTTTCTATGTAAAGAATTGATTCATAGAAACCCATAGTGACACAGAAAAACACTTAAATTATGAAAGATAATTTTTAATCTTTTATATATCTATTATTTTTATGATAATAACCAAAATAATTGAAGCAAGCTGATAATATTTAAACGATGAAGTTAGCAGATTTAAAAGTGATAGGATTGATATTTGTTTCCTATTGCTGCTTGGAAATACCATAAATTGTGGGGTTTACAGTAACATAAATTTGTCCTTGTATAATTCTAGAGACTGCAAGTATGAGATCAGTTTCACTAGAATAGCAGAAAGAGTTAACAGAACTTTCTTCTTCTGAGGGCTATTGAGGTAGAATTTGTTTCTAGTTATTTCTAGTCCCAGAGGCCATTCTACATGCCTTCATTCAAGATCACATGTATCGCATTCCAGTGTTTTGTTTTCAGTTTCACATCTTACACTTCTATTTCAGATCCTTTTTACATAGACACCATATTTTTTCTTCATTTTTCTTTAAATGTCCAAAATTTACTTATCTTTGCAAACTGTCTTGCTATATGTGAGGGAATATTCTTTTATTTTCTTTTTGCATCACACCCGGTGACCCTCAGGAGCTCAGGAATTACTCCTGGTGGAGCTCGGGAACCATATAGGGTGCGGGGATTTGAACCCAGGTCGGCAGCATGCAAGACAAACGCCCTACCCGCTGTGCTATCTCTCCAGCCTATAAGGGGATAGTCAACCAGTTCAAGCAATTCAGATCTGGCTATCATTGGGGACCATTATTCAGCCGATTGAAAACAAGGTTGTGTTTTCAAGATTATGGAAAATATTTTCATAGATCTGTGTAGCAACACCTATGAGATACAAAGTGGATACATTTTTTATCCTAGCCATTTAGTTTCTAAGAATTTTTATCCCACAATTAGGAGAGTAAAAATAGGTATAGATGATGGCCTTATTTATGAGTAACAAAAATAGAAAGTTGTACAAATGTCTTTTTTATGGCAGTGCTTAAATTAATCATATTTTCATGTAATGCTGCACATTTGAGAAGTATATCCTCACTGCAGAATTGTTGGAAAGAATGGAGAGTGTGAAGAAATAAAACTGCTCATTAGCTCTCCAGCCAGAGAGAGCAACAACATTGCTAAAAGCTTGGAGAAAACCCTTCTGCCATTCAAATGTGTCTGAGTGCATAAAATTGTTACACATGATTACAAACGTGTCATACATTATGGATTCTGTATTGTAAATTGCATTAAAATATTTTGTTCCAAAATATATTTAGAACATTGATGGAAAATACACAGCCTGGCATTTTATTTCTAATCACGCACCGGTGTAATCAGCAAAAGGATCAGTTTCCTGTGGGGGAGATGCCGTGCTAGGGACCTAACTGGGGCCTTTGGAATGCATATCAAACCTCTGTGCGCTATCATCCTCATCCTTGTGTCCTTTACACATATGTGTGTCATTATGTGTGTGACCTTTGAGTCTATTTTCCTTTTCTTCTTTTCTTTTTCTTTTTTTGCTTTTTTTTTTTTTTTTGGGTCACACCTGGGACGCTTAGGAGTTACTCCTGGCTCTTCGCTCATGAATTACTCCTGGAGGGCCTCGGGAAGCATACGGGATGCCCGGGATCAAACCTGCATCGTCCGCATGCAAGGCAAATGCTCTACTTGCTGTGCTATCGCTCCGGTCCCCTACTTTCTTTTTCTTAACACAATTTTTTCCTTATAAAAGTTTACACAAACGTGTGGGAGTCAGAGGTTAGGTAAGACAGAGAAGGGAACAGTGTGCTAATAATTGTCAAAAGTGCTAATACCAACCTAAAATGGAGCATTAAATACAGGCAAAAAGATACACATGATAACTTCTAAATGTATGTATTGCAATCCACAATGTGTAAGAGAAGGAAGACAGAAAGAGATAGAGAAAGAGAAAGAGATAAAGAACCTACCACAGAGGCAGGTTTAGGGGAGCGGGAAGGGAATCGGGGACATTGGTGGTGGGAAATGGGCACTGGTGGAAGGATGGGTGCTGGAACACTGTAAGACATAACCTAAATATGAACATCTTTGTATTGTATACCTCACGGAGGTATAATAAAAATATTTAAAAAAATTTTTGGCATGATTTTTTTTACAGAGTAAAATTTAAGTAGCTATTTAAAATGATTAATTTTATATGCTATGCTAACAAATTTGAAGAAACTCAAATTCAACTCAGTGTTACATATGATTGATCAAAGAAAAGAAAATATATAGATGAATACTAAATGCATGGTAACTAATCTGTATTAATATGCCCTTTAAAATATTTATTCCTACCTATCTGGCTTATGTTTATTTATTCAGATCTACATCTGGTTTATTGTTAGTGTTAAATTGTATGAACATATCACATTTTCTTTCTCTTGCAATTAATACCAGTTTCTGGTCCCAACTAATCAAAATAAAACTATTTTCTGTGTGTTTTTGATTTTTCCTTATTCAACATATACACACTTGCAAGCACACACATCTGATAAAAATTAATTGCATCCTCTTAATTTGTTTTTCTTTTTTTGGGTCACACCGGCAAAGCTCAGGGGTTTCTCCTGGCTCTGCACTCAGGAATTACTCCTGGCGGTGCTCGGGGACAATATGGGATGCCGGGGATCGAACCCTGGCCCGCATGGGCGGCCGCGTGCAAGGCAAACGCCCCTACCCGCTGGGCTATCGCTTGGGCCCAGTCCTCTTAATTTTTAATTATAATTAATTTTAGTTTTTTCAGGGGGAGCACATCTGGCTGTGTCAGGGGTTTCTCCCAGCTCCCCACTCAGAAATTACACCTGTGGGCATGAGGGATATATGGGGTGCCATGATTGAACTTGTGCAAGGTAAAGTGCCTTGGCCACTCTGGTAGCATCACTCTGGCGCCTTGCATCCTCCTTATATAGGTCTATTGGTCAAAGTTTGTCCAAAACAAGATGGGCTTATCCTCAGTCACAGGTCTTTGACTTCCCTCCTACATACCTACACTTAGTAGGTATGTAAAAAATTTCCTGTGGCCTTTAAGTCTGCACATCAGTTTTGCATACAGGTCGAATATATTTCCACCCTTTGAATATATTTCTACCCTTTCCAGCATTACATTTCAGCCTTTGAAATGTAGTGCTGATTAGCACTCATCAAGATGGTTTGTCATTTTTCTCACACTAGGTAGTTTCCCTCTCCTGACTTGTAGCCTTCTAACAAAGGAAGAAGCTACTCTCCTGATCCACGGGCTTTCCATGAATCCACAAAATGCAGACACACTCCTTGTGCTTCCCTCACACGCTGTAGCTGTGCAGTTAGCACTTTCCTGAGGAGCCTCATGTCCAGATTGCTCAAGTTCATTTTTCATGGAATTAACTTGGCTTATTGTTGAAGCAACCCATGGAGCTGACCTCCCGGTAAGGGGCTAGGCCATCCCCTGGCCGAGTCCAGCATTGCTCCAAGGGTTTGCTCTCATGAGCGGGGAGAGACCATGCTGGCTGGACTCGGAGTGGAGTTTTGGGCCCTGCCCTTTCCTCCGCCTCCATGCCAGTTGCCCCAGAAGAGAGAGACCCACCCACGCCAGACTCAGCTAATTTGCAACTCCGGAAGAGATCCAGACCCATCCACTTCAGACCCACAGCTGCACTGCTCGGCCGGCCCCCATGTGGAAGCAACCCATGGAGCTGACCTCCCGGTAAGGGGCTCGGCTATCTCCTGGCCGAGTCCAACATTGCTCCAAGGGTTTGCTCTCATGAGCGGGGAGAGACCATGCTGGCCGGACTCGGAGTAGAGTTTTGGGCCCTGCCCTTTCCTCCGCCTCCATGCCAGTTGCCCTGGAAGAGAGAGACTCACCCATGCCAGACCCACATGTCCCTTGGCCGTGATATTTTTATAGGATACTGAATTTAGCATAAGGTTCTTCCCAATTTCTTTCACATTTATACATAGTAAACAGTTATAGACTTGTTTTAACTGATACAAGTAAGCCTGGCAAGAAGCCAGAACAAACCACACATCATGCAGTTAGTCATTCTCAACATCCAGACTCCATAGTTCCTCAGAGCACCATCCAAGAGAAAACCTGATCTTCCCCTTTAAGTTTCATCAGCAAATGCTTGGGTTGAGAGCTTTCTACTGAGACTATACCACCTACATGGTAAAGCCTGCAAGCTACCGTGTTTTATTTACTTTTTATTCCAAAGACTAGTAACTATTATGGACCTCAGTTCCATAACATGAAGAATGGTTTCGGGCTCCTCCTGTCGCTGTAGCAAGTAGATGCCCTTGGGTTGCACTTGCTTGTGACAGGACTAATGGAGATGTTACTAGTGCCCACTCGAGCAAATCAATGAACAATGGGAAGACAGTGATACAGTGATTGTTGATTCATCGGTGTGAACTCAGCAGAGCTATAAACCTTGCCCAAATGAAGTTTCTTTTGCAAATATGTTTCCTACAATAGACACCTCACAGTCTTCTTGCATTTGACAGCTTTTCACCACTACACTAGGAGGGAGGTCATAAAGCAACAAAATCACTAAGAGCACAAAGATGTGAAAAACAGCATTAAACATACCACAAAAATCACACTTATCTTCAGTTCGAGATCTGAAATTAGAAGTCAGAGAATTACCTTGTGGGACCTCAGTCTGGAATAGACTTGTGAGTGGGTCCATATTTGGGGCGTCACTTCGTGCATGTTGACCATGAAAATACTGTCTTGATTTTGGATTAACAAATGCATTTTTGTAAATAAATAAATTATGGGGGGGTTATTGTATCAGATATTGTTTAGTCAGTGGAGCAGAGTCACCAAAAATTTTGGAATGAGGGAGTTGTAATAGGTTTCAGTCTTACACACTTAAGCTATTTAGGGAAAGTTCCAGAAGGAACTTGAAAATTCAAAAAAAGGAGGCAGTAAAAGACCCACCTGAGAAATTACCATGCTTAGACACAAAAGTAGGATGAAAAGAGAAGCTCATGAGGGAATGCAGGGAAATTTTGTTTCTTTTTAGCTCTATCCAAAGTGTGTTGATAGGCAAGCACTTGTGTTGGTCCAGGACCATTTCTGGTCAGGAAATAGGCAACTAGGAAGAGGGACTGGATATGGGATAAAGCCATGTTGATAGTTTGCAAATGTGTCTCATCATATCTGACTCTAAAATTTACTTTAACCAGCCAGAATTTTCCCGTTTCTTCCTTTAGCCAGTTCTAACCTTGAAACATTTAGGAAAGGGAATACTGGAAACATAATTCTGATATTTAACTGGGTACCACAGGAAAAGGGCAACATGCTATAGGGAGTCACAAATTGAGCATGAAATAGAGTGAAAGTTTATTATAAAACTAATGGTATTATATGAAAAATTATCTAGGGAAGTTTTACTAGCAGTATTAGGTCGTTTTATTTCATAAAGTAAGGTAATATTATGATCTTTATTTGCATTAGGCTAATGAGAGTAAGCAGTCTGTGACCAGTGTATCAAGACCATTCTTTCCTTTTGGGAATAGAATGTGAAACTTAGAAGAAGCAAATTATGATTTTCATCTGTTTAGCTGGTAATTAATAATAACATGCAATACATTCATGCATTGGCTTTTTGTATGTGAGTAAAAATACCTAACCAGATTTTTCTTTCTCTTCCCTATTTTCTTCACAAAAGATGAGACTTCTTGTATTCAAGATTGCCAGAAAGTGTCGATGGTGTATAGGTATAGAATAAATCGAATATGTTATAAGGAATTGACTCATGCCATATGGAGGCAAACAAGCAGCAAGACCTGAAGGGTGAGCCAGCAAGTTGGAGATTCAGGAAAGCTCACAGTTCAGTGCCTGTGGGCTTGTGATGGTTTAAGAACTAGAAAACTCATGTGGAAATTTTAGTCCAAAGGCTGGCAGGTTTAAACCCAGGCAGAACAGATGTTTCACTTCAAATCTAAGGCAGGGAACAGCTGATGTTCCAGTTCAAAGGCAGCCAAGTATAAATAATTCTCTCCTGCTTGGGTGGTTATAAACTTTTTCTGGTCTATTAGGTCTTCAGTTGCTTGGAGGACACACATTGAGAAGAGTCGCTTGTTTTGCTCAGTCTGCTGGAGTCAAAGTGTTATTCTCATTCCGAAACTCCTTCACAGTTACACCCAGTACAATGTTTAATCAAAGAGCTAGACAAACCGTGGCCCAGTCAGCCGTTATATTTCTCATGTTCTCAAAAACAAGAGTGAAAGTTACTCTTAGTCTAGAAAAGTTCCTCAAGTTAAGAAAACTTGGATAGTGGTTTTTTCTGGGATTTCAAAATTTATTTCAGAATCTTATTTTGTAAAGCACTGGGAATTACAAAGTTATGCATATTTAGGCTATGTAACTAATTTTACATATAATTACATAAAATATTTTTATGTAAATAAAAATAATGATTTTTTATTACTTCCATCACCAATCCTATCACCAGTGCCAACTTCCATCCACCAGTATTGCCAAATTCTGAGAATCAAGAATTATTTCCTTTGCACAGTCTTTAAAAATGTGTAGAAACACCCAAGAATGAGGGACCAATGGAAGGATAGAAGGGATAGATTTTGGGGGCCAGAGCGATAGCCCAGCGGGTAGGGCATTTGCCTTGTATATGGCTGACCCGGGTTCGATCCCCAGCATCCCATATGGTCCCCTGAGCACTGCCAGGAGTAATTCCTGAACAAAGAGCAGGAGTAATGCCTGAGCGTCGCAGGGTGTGACCCAAAAAAGCAAAAAAAAAGACGGGATAGATTTTGTCCCAAAGGACATTGGACAACGTCTAGGTTGTTCTCATCTGACACACTGTTCAGGGAGTGGGGATCTCCTTAGGTGTTTATTGGCAAGAAATAAGAACCATATTAAACATTCTACACTGTATAGGATGGCAGAGCCTGGCAAGCTACCCATGGTGTATTCGATATGACAAAAACAGTAACAATAAAGGATTCATTCCCAACGGATGGAGATGTTACTGGTACCCGCTCAAGCAAATTGATGAACAACGGGAAGACAAGTGACAAGTGACAATGTATAGGACATCACTGTATAGCAGCGGAGGATGCAGACTAAAGAAAATTGAGTATATGTTATTTATTTTGGGGGACACATCTTGCTCTGTTTTGGAGTACTCCTAGAGCAGTGCTAGGGAGTTGCTCTTGGAAGTACTGATGGGACTGTTTGTTCTGTTTGTTATGGGATCTGGTTTTCCCGTATGTAAACTCATCTCCAGCTTTTTGAGTTAGCGCCCCAAGTAAATATTTTGAAAGTGTTCTCTTTGTTCATTAAGTGGATCGCAAATATGAGAGAATAAATTATTTCTAGAGCTAGTAAAAACATAATAGACTGGCCCCAAGAGCAAGGAGGGACCCTCATAAAAATGCTCAGAGGCACTTTGAGTTCCTAAAGATTGTTTTTCTCCATTACTGGCTGACTTGCTTTGCAAGATAGTTTTTCTGGACTGCATTCACTTGTGCAATTTGAAGACTAACCGATTATGGCAACACATAATAGATGCTTTTCTCCTGTGTTTTAGAGAAAGTTCTTTCTATCAATTTTCTGGTAGCTGGAGCACATAGATGTTAATTTTTTGCAGTGATGGTCCATCTCTTTTAAGTGATACACAAATAGAAAGCATGTTCATATGAATTTATTAACTTCTCTATTTTGTAGTCTCCAGGTAATACCAGGGTATTGTTATGGTTCACTGTATCACTGTCTTCCCGTTCATCATCGATTTGCTCGAGCGGGCACCAGTAACATCTCCATATGTCCTGTCTCATGCAAGTAGAGCCCAAGGGCACCTGCTTGCTCCAGGAACATAAACAGCCTCAAACCATCCCATCAAGTCATGGGAATGAGGTCTATAATTGTTACTGGTATCTGGCATATCAAATACGACAAGGGTAGCTTGCCAGGCTCTGCCGTGCGGGTAGCATTCTCTTGTAGTCACCTCTAAACAAAGTATTTATTGATGGACCAGCGCAGCCGCTTGCTGCGATAGGCTGGTCTGCTGCTGGAGTTCTGAAGAGAGGGGAAGTCGGATGTGGAAAAATGGAGGCCCTCATGGAGTGGGGGTTGTCTGGCTTGTTGTGAGGCTCTGCTGGGGTGGCGGGTCAGGGCTAGAACCTGCCATCCCTTCCAGGCGCCTCATGAGCGGCTGGCTGGGCACAGGGAGAGATCCACCCCTGCAGCAGTCTTTTTTGAATCCAGCCCAGGTATGCTGATCAGAGACAGACATGGGGCAGAGCTGCTACTGACTCTCCCTATTGTTATGGTTATGTTTAGAAAACTGAACATTATTTTCAATGCTTTTTCTTTTTTTTCCTTTTTTGGGTCACACCCAGCAATGCTCAGGAGTCACTCTTGGTTCTACACTCAGGAATTACTAACATTGCTCAGGAGACTACATGGGATGCCGGGGATCAACCCCATCCAGCCGCATGTGAGGCAAATGCCCTACCTGCTGGACTATCGCTCTGGCCCTCAGTGCTATTTCTTAGGATAAGAAGATGCACAGCAAGATAGCAACAGTGGTCTAAAGGGAGAACTGGTCCATACAATTGAGTTAGTGGTGTGTGTGTGTGTGTGTGTGTGTGTGTGTGTGTGTGTGTGTGTGTGGTGTTGAAATGGAGGAAATGGAGGCGTGTTAGAGTCCTTGAGAGAGAATACACTGGTGATGGATATATATTGAAATTATGTGCCTGAGCAACCATTATTAATATAGTTGGGACCTGTAAAATCTCAATGGGAAACAAAATATAAATTGGGAAACTGAAAAAAAAGAAAGAATTCCTCACACACACTACTGTACACATATACTATGGTTGTCATTGCAAAACATCAGCAACAATAATGAAAAGCAAAAGTATTAGTAGGAAAACATCCTGTTTTTTTTCCTTTATTAAAGACTGATTTACAAATTTCCTCACAGTACAGTTGTCAGACATTCATTGTTCAACACCAGTCCCACCACCCGTGTGCCCCTACCACCACCAGAGGCCCCGCCAGCAACCTCCCCATTCCCAAGCTAGCTCCTCAGCTGGCTGTAAACACAATGATCAGTGCAACGCATATATGGGAAAGGTCTGGGAAGGACTTTACCCTAAGCTGGGTTGCTATGTTAACCTGGCGCATGTCCACCGAGAAGCTGCTCTTCGCAGGAAGGAGCTGCCACAGCTGCGTGTCTGATCCTTCTCTCTGGCATTACTGATCAGTCCTGGGGCACGGTCTGTTGAAAATGGCGACTGCGGAGCTTGTAGTCACGCCCACTGGGTCATTGGAGTTGAGGGGATGGAAGGAGGGGCCTCAGTCCTGGCTCCAAGCCTGGTCAGCTCGCCCCAGCCCTAGCCAAGATGATGAAACTGGCCAGGGGAGGCAGTTTCCCCTCCTTTTTAGATTTTTAAAAGAACTTTTCATTTTGGAGATGCAACTCAACTATTCTTTCCTCCTAGAACAAGAAAGGGCCTCATTAGAAAAACTGAGAGTTTGCTTTGTATGGCATAGACATGCTTTATATTTTTTTCTTGTCAATTTGGAGAACCTAATAACCTGATTTGATAAAGTGGAAGAATATTATGAATAAGCTATCATCTAGGCATTTTATTTATTTTAATAATGGGTTTCTATTTTACATTATCATCTGAAATTTAGGGTTTTGTATTTGAGTTCTGATAGAAGAGTATTAGATTTTAAAAACTTTGTATTTATGGAAATGATTGTATTGTAGATATCTGCTCTTGGACTTGGAAATGTAGACAGTAAGTCATAAAAGAGCACAGCATTTATTTCAGAAAATACGCTGAATACAATAATTGGTCACTAAAAAGATAAGATTATAATTATGCCTTTTCCAAGAAATGTGATCCTAAGGATTTTATAATGAGATCATTTCTCCTAATATCTGGCAGGTTTCATTTTTCACAAATTCTACTTTAATATACATATGGGCAATTTAATTCTAGGTTATTTTATTTCTACTATCCAGGGGACTATAATCTTTCTTTCATCTATGAAAGTGAATGTATAATGTCCTGATAAATTTAATATATCCTATTATAATGTTGGCCGTATAGAAAAATATAAATAATTGAACTATATTCTCTGGAAAAAGAGACATTGTATTATAATTAGATCATTAACTGTAGTGAATTGATCATATTTATAGGAGGAGGAAGAAAATTTTCTTTTGATTATGAAGCACTGGTTTATATAGATGAAAGAAATTGGATTTCATGCAATTTCTCTGATCATCTTGGTGTGAAATTTCTTTCTTTTCTGTTTCCTTATGCTCTTAATTCCAATGAATGAATATTAAATTGGTTTCTGTAGCTCACTTTGATATGAGATCATGTTCTTTGTAATTCATTTCCTCAAGGTTGCCTGACTGTATATAGAAGTCACTCATGCTACGGTCCCTCCTGAACATTACTTCCGTTAGTATAGGAGTCATTCATTCTTTTTTAAATGTTTGCTAGAATTTGCGGGCCAAGCGATAGCCAGCGGGTAGGGCGTTTGCCTTGCAGTGGCCGGCCCATGCCGGCCCGGAGTTCGATCCCGGCATCCCATATGGTCCCCGAGCACTGCCAGGAGTAATTCCTGAGTGCAGAGCCAGGAGTAACCCCTGAGCATTACGGGTGTGACCCAAAAAAGCAAAATAAATAAATAAGTAAATAAATAAATAAATAAATAAATGTTTGCTAGAATTTGCTAGGATAGCCATCCAACCTTAGACATTTATCATGTGGGAGATTTCTTTTATTATTTTTTTTTTTTTGCTTTTTGGGTCACAGTAATGCTCAGGGGTTTCTCCTGGCTCTGCACTCAGGAATACTCCTGGCGGTGCTCAGGGACCATATGCATGCCGGGATCGAAGCCGGCACAGGCCGCCCGTGCAAGGCAAACGCCCTACCCGCTAGACTATCTCTCCGCCCCGAGATTTCTACTTTTGATTCAATTTTTTTTACTAACTATGGTCGGTTCAGGTTTTCTCTTTTTTTTCCTTATTCAGTCTAGGAAAATTTTTTTGTTTCTGAAAATGTACTCATTTATTCTTGGTTGTTCTTATTTATGGCCTTTTGATTTTCTGTGGTTTCTGTTCAAACTTTTATTTTGGCCTTAATTTTATTTATTTTCATTATCTTTCTCTGTGAGTCTTGCTAATGTATTTTCTATTTTCCTAAACTTTTCAAAGAACCATTTCTTTCTTTTTAAGAAAATTATTATATCACCATGAGATACACAATTACAAAGCTGTTCATGATTGGGTTTCAGTCATGCAGTGTTCTAGAATCCATCCCTCCACCACTGCCCATTCCCACCACCATGTCCCCGATTCCTTCCCCCATATCCCAGATGCCTCTGTGGAAGGCACTTTTCCTCTTCTCTCTCGGTCTCTCTCTCTCTACCTCTCTCTCTCTCCTTCTCTTACACATTATGACTTGCAATACACAATTTAGGGGGTATCACATATATTTCTTTGCCTACATTCAATGCTTAGTTCTAGTCTAGCTTTACAATTTCCAATGATTAATGGCTCTTTGGTCCGTTCTTATTTTACCTAACTTCTGACTTCCATACACATGTGGTAGATTCCAATTACTGACAATTCTTCCTGGTTCATGTTTTGCCTGGTTGGATACTAGTATCATACTTGTTTTTTATATCCTGCAAATGAATGCAGTCATTCTATATCTGTCCTTTTCCTTCTGATTAATTTCACTCAGCATGATACTTTCCATGTCCATCCATTTATAGGCAAATTTCATAACTTTGGTTTTCCTAACAGCTGCATAGTATTCCACTGTGTAGAGGTATCAAGGTTCCTTTATCCAGTCATCTGTTCTCGGGCACTCAGGTTGTTTCCATATTCTGGCTATTATGAATAATGCTGTGATAAACATAGGCGTGAAAATGGTGTTTCTTCTGTGTGTTTTTGGGTTCCCAGGGTATATTGCCAGGAGTGGTATTGCTGAGTCAAATGGGAGCTCAATTTCCTAGTTTTTGGAGGAATGTGCATATTGTTTTCCAAAGAGGTTGGACCAGTCGACATTCCCACCGACAGAGGATGAGTCCCTTTCTCCCCGCAACTGTGCCAGCACTAGTTGTTCTTGTTCTTGCCAGTCTCTGTAGTGTGAGATATTTCATTGTTGTTTTGATTTGCATTTCCCTGATGATTAGTGATGAAGAGTATTTTTTTTTCATATGCCTTTCGGTTATTTGAATTTTTAATTTGAGGAAGTTTATGTTCATTTCTTTCCCATTTTTTGTTAGGGTTATTGGTTTCTTCTTGCATAGTTCATCAATAAATGCACGAGATGAGAGCCTACTAGTATCCCACCCACACGGCAGAGCCGGGCAAGCTACCAGTGTCGTATGGTTTGAGGCTCTTCATGTTCCTGGGTGAGCAGTTGCCCTTGGGCTACACTAGCATGTGACAGGGCGTATGGAGATGTTACTGGTGCCTGCTCTAGCAAGTTGATGAACAACGGGAAGACAAGTGATACAAGTGAAAGTTCTAGCAGTGCCTTATATATCTTGGATATTAATCTCTTTTCAGATGGGCATTAGGTAAATATGCCCATATTCACCTGAGCATCTTTTCCCACTGTGTGGGCTGTATTTCTATCTTGGTCACCATTTTTTTGGGGGATGAAGAAACTTTTTAGTTTCATGTAGTGCTATATGTTTATCTTTGCTTCCACTTGTTTTGTTGTGGTGTTTCATCTTTGAACATGCCTTTATCTTCAATTTCGTCGGGGGATTTTACCTACGTTTTCTTTGATGTGTTTTATGGATTCAGGTCTGATATTAAGATCTTTAATCCATTTTGATCTAATTTTGTTCATGGCATTAGAGAAACAAATTTACGATTTAATTTTCATCTTATTTTGAGAATAATCAACACCTGGAAAAATGTAATGACACTTTTAAGTCATGATAATACAAATTATAAAGTTACACACTTAGTAAATACTGTGAAGAAAGATAGTCAGCAAGTAGGAAAACCCATCCACATTTGTATTTTGCTGATAGATAGTACCTGAAGCACTTCATTTCTGGAGTATTACGGTAAATAGATCTGTCAATGAGCTGAGAAATCACCTTCTGCTTTTATTCCCTTATTAAAACATTTGCAGCCTCTTTTCAGGTTCAGAATTTAATGACAGTTACAAATTCCCAACACCCTTTATAGTTTTCAGGTTCTCTTTAAAAGCAGAGAACTGTCTGGATCAAACCCTAGGCTCCGGTGGGTTAATATCTAAAAAACGCTAAATACTAAATGTGATTATATTACCTAATAACAGATTTGCAATTCTTTTTCTCTCAAAATATTGGCTTTGTTATTTTTTATTAAATAAAATCGCATGAGCTTTTATTACTTTATATTTGAAATATAGAGAAAAACCAGAGCAATGACCAAAAACAAATAAAATGGAAAGATAAAACATATCAATAGAATGTCAGTCTTTTGATTTTCTTGATCAAAGGGAGCTCTTTATTCTATTTCTCGATGATATTACATGCTGTCTCTTGCAGAGTTTACAGATATTTACAGAGGCAGAGATTTTGTATGGTAAAGCACAAGGATCGTAAGGTAACTTTGCGTTCTTCTTTTAAGTATCTTAAAATTTCTAAATTGGGATGAAACATAGGCTTTCTAGAAAAGTAAACTAGAGAGGATCTTCTTTGAAGCATCCAGAACTTCTGGCTTCCACTTAGATGACAAGTTAATATTTTCTAGTTTACAAGTCACTTCATGAAGAGTAGATATATAGAATTCATAATTCACATTTTATTTAAATTCTGTTTTCATTATTATACTATTTTGTAGTATTTCAGTGACAGTTAAAAATAAATATTAAAACAAAGTACTGTCCAAAGGAATGATGCACACCAACTTTGTTTTAAAAGGAACATTATTTATTAAGAAATTATAGGCTAAGTTCACCTCAGTCTGGGACGATGGTTTCTTCCATTTTCACATAGATGATGAGAGCTAAGAGCATCTGGGAAAACACTTGCAATGCTTAGGAATGAGAGTGCCTAGTAATAGGAGATGAAATGAAATGATAGAATTAACTTAAACTTTCTGAATTGAAACTAAGACAGACTTTACTTGCCATTCCAGTCCTCACCATATTGACAATACGACCTTTCCAAGGGTACCCATAGTACCATGTTGGGTAATAATCTAGTCAGTTCAGATCAATAGAGCAGAGAATTCTCTAGTCAATTGCAGGACAAACCAACAGTTCTTTAAATACTTAATCATATTCTAAATATTTGTATTTTTATTAATGAAATTAGTGCTAAGTAGAGGGCAGAAATATAATTTTTCAAGTATTTGTTCTATGATCTGAAGTACTTTAAACTATAAATTAAAATAAATTATAAAAATTGCATATGATATATATTTCTTAAATGACATTGTTGGAAATAAGTTCGAAACATACAGTTGCAACATCAATTGACCTAATATATGATCAACAGTACAACATGCCAA
>JAJIBD010003095.1:0-225000 GCA_021461705.1 Cryptotis parvus | reverse complement strand
GCTAATTATATATAGTAATATGACCTATATTTCTATTTACTAAAACCCGGCCCAGGTATGCTGATCCAGAGACTCACAGACATGGGGCAGAGCTGCAACCATCTCTTCCTATGCCAAGCCACTCACAAGGCATCCGGGAGGGATGGCAGGCTCTAGCCCTGGCCCGCCATCCCAGAGAGCCTCACAACAAGCCAGGCGGCCACCCCCACTCCATGAGTGTCGCCATTTTCCAATCTGGACCTTCCTCTCCTCAGAACTTCATCCAGCAGGCGAGGCCTATCACAGCCTGGATCATCGACACCCAATCTGCAGCAGTTTTTTTTTTTTCAATCCGGCCCAGGTATGCTGATCCAGAGACTCACAGACATGGGGCAGAGCTGCTACCAGCTCTCCCTGTGCCCAGCCGCTCACAAGGCACCCGGGAGGGATGGTGGGTTCTAGCCCTGGCCCGTCACCCCAGCAGAGCATCACAACAAGCCAGGCGACTCCCCCGCCACTCCATGAGGGCCGCCATTTTCCACATCCGGACCTCACTCTCATCAGAACTCCACCCAGCAGACCAGCCCATCACAGACCGTATCATTGACACCTACCCTGCAACAGTCTTTTTTTTTCAATATGGCCCAGGTATGCTGATCCAGAGACTCACAGACATGGGGCAGAGCTGCTACCAGCTCTCCCTATGTCCAGCTGTTCCCGAAGCACCCGGGAGGGATGGCGGGTTCTAGCCTGCTACCCCAGCAGAGTTTCACAACAAGCCAGATGACCCCCACCTCCATGAGGGCTGCCATTCTCAACATCTGGATCTTCCTCTTGTCAGAACTCCATCCAGTAGACGGAGTCTATCACAGCCTGGCTCTGTATTTAGAGGTGACTATAAGAGTATGCCACCCACTTTTGAAAGCCTGGCAAGCTGCCTGTGTCATATTTGATATGCCAAATACCAGTAACAATTACGTTAGGTCATTCCCATGACCTAATGGAATGGTTTGAGGCTCTTTATGTTCCTGGAGCGAGGCAGATGCCCTTCGGCTCTACAAGCATAAGACAGGACATATGGAGATGTTCACGGGAGCCTGCTCGAGCAAATTTATGATGTATGGGAAGATAGTGATAGTGATATAGTGATAGTGACTAAGAATGTGTGCATATATATGTGTATGTGTTTGTATACATGCATTCTTTTATATATACTAGGATTGAACCCAGGTCCCTGTACATGGTATTCAAGTATTCTATTACTGAGCAATACCAATGCTCCCATGTATATATAATGCATTAAAAAGAATACTAAATTCAGATATTCTCATTATGTACTTTCAAGCAATGTTTATGAATATAGAAAGATAGATTCAATTATTGTTTATAACACAAAATTTTGAGTTTACAGTATAAAATTTGTTGCATAGGAGGATGGTTTAAAATGTTATCTTTCTCTGTGGTGTAAAGAAAGTTTTGTACATTTCTTGTATGTGTGCATCCAAAATGACCCATTTTCAATGTGACAACAATCTCAATAAATATAATTTTAATGTATAGAATAATGCTTGACATACATATAAATATGAAACAGTGTAACAGTTTGATTTTGACTGAAAACACTGCATAATAAGGAAATAAGGATTTAAATTTTTTTAATTTTATTGAATCACCGTGCAATAGACCATTACAAAGCTGTTCATGATAGGGTTTCAGCCATACAGTGTTCCAATACTCATCCTTTCACCAGTGCACAATTCCCAACACCAGTCTGCCTCTTTTCCCTTCTACCCACCCCCACAACCTGTGTCAATGGGAGGCACTCATGTTCTCTCTTATAAGGCTATTCTTTTTTAATTTATTTTTTTTTATTTTTGGGTCATACCCAGCAATGCTCAGGGTTTACTCCTGGCTCTACACTCAGTAGTTACTCCTGGCTGTGCTCAGGAGACCATATGGAATGCCAGAGATTGAATCCAGGGTGGCTGTATACAAGGCAAACACCCTCCCTGCTGTACTATTGCTCTGGCCCCCAAGGCTATTGTTAAAACAACGTGATCAGACCCAACATTTCTAGTTGGATCATGTGATGTCAGGGACATGAATCAGGGACTCACACCTGAATGGCATGTGCTTTAACATTTGAACTATCTTTCTTGCACGGAAAGAAGGCTCTGTGCATTACTGCTATAGCACTCTGGTCGCTGAGTCCCCACTGGATGATGTTCTGATTATAGACAGAAGATGCTTAAAGTGCTGTACAAGTTTACTAGTTTTTGTGAATTTTCTGTTTTCATTTAAATCTTGGCAGACAACATTAATTTATTCCTACACCAACCTGATACTATCAAAAAGTCACATTTATTTAGTTAGTAATTTTGTTAATGAAAGAAAAACTCTGCAAATTTTTTGTGTTTGTATTACCATATCCCCGGAATTATTTATGCTTACTCATTTTATATGATTTGGCTTTGTTTTGTATTTTTGCTCCTTCTTTTCAAATGGGTAGATGAAAATCATTATCTTTCGGAGAAGAAAGGTAGGGTTGAAATATTATTGGAGTCTTAATAAGCCTCAGAGCATTTGCTTGTCACTATCATGAAACAGGCCTCATTAACTTTGCATTGTGAAGTTAGTGTTATTAGCTACATGGGTTCAAGTATGAATGTTATTCTCCTTATCTAAAGACTATAGCAAAATTCATCCACCAAGTTTCCTTAGAGCTTGTAGTCTGAACAAATGCTATTTATTTCTAAACACATAGGAGGAAAGGACAACTATGACATGTTTGCTGCATTTTTTTTTTCAAGAACGACAGTCACTTATGGAGCTGATTGGCTTAGTATAATGTGAAACTAATTATGCTTTCCTTTTCTTGAATAGCGGGTAATTTATCTACTTGCTGTATAGGAGCTTGGATACTCTTAAAACAAATTCTGCTGCTGCTCAATGCCTTTTCTGCTCTCAATATCCCCATTTCGGAAAAAACAACAGTCACTTAGAAGGGCCTGAATTATATTGAATCAAGCAATTTACCTCTATTAGACAAAGATGGAAAGTATAGCATTAATCTACAGGGAAAATGCAGCTAATTTTAAGCATTATGCATTAATTTATTTGAAATAACATGGATTCAGCAATATGTGGGATAAACACAAAAAAAAAGAATTCTTGTTACTAATATCAGAAATGCTTCTTTTTTCTAATTGCTTTTTTTTGTCTAATGAGTGCTTAAGTGAATATATGTAACCTATCTTTTAGGGAGCATATTTAAAAGAAAAGGTGATATATGTAGGTGATACAGGGTGTATAACATTTATAGAAAATAAAATTTATGGAAGGAATTATTTATATTTGATGTCACCATGGATTATTTTTGAGTTAATTTCAATACTGTTTATGAACAACATAAATATCCTTATAAATCCCTTATACATAAGATATGACCATTCACATTTCTAAGTTATTGATGTGTAGAGTTCACTTTAAATTTTAAGGCAAAATTTGCATGTTATTATAAGCTCCTGTGGCTCAATTTCCATTATATTTTTAGACTAACAGACTCAGATCACTGGGTCAGAGATATAGCACAGTGGTGCTGGTAAGGTGCTTGCTTCAACACACCTGACCCAGGTTACATTGTTGGTACCATGTAAACCTCCTGAGATCCACCAAGAGTGATTTTGGAGCACAGTGCTAGGAGTAAACTCTGAGCACAGCAGAGAATGACTCCCTTCAACCGCACAAATAACATTACACACACTGTAATGGAATGGAAACAAGATTGTTAGTAACTCACTGGAATGGTTATAAATAAAGATGACTGCTTAGTTATGTAGTTCTTGGAGGCTAAAATATCTCCAGTGCTGATCTGGTGATTGGTTATCAGGATGGTTGAGGAGTTAGGAAACAGGGTCAAGAGTTATGTAGTAACCCAGCATAAAGAGGGAAATACAATAGTATTCTGAGATTTGATTTAAACTCTAAACTCAAGACAAGTCATCAAACAGAGAATGTGCAGTGATGTTTTAAGCAACTCATAGAGATTAAACTATCTATAATCTTTGAAATCTGGCTAGGCCTAACTGAAGTTTATTAAATCAGATGAAAAAAAATAAGTAACTGCATGAAAGGGATGTTTTTGGTGGGCAAATTTACAAAAGAGGAGGTCCTTTGAAGCAAAGGTGATTGAATTTCTTCAGGAACTGTCAACTGAAGAAGGTACCCAGGCGCTGGAGTCCACTGTAACAGGACAATTTCTACAATCAAGAAATCTGGGAAAATTCAATTATACAAGTGACCTTTTATTCTGCAGTTATACTCTCTAAGCAAAACTAGTTCAACTATGGGAAGAGAATTCTCAGGTAAGAAAACAAAAGGCTAGCGTTCCTATGGTTACTGGTCTTCATAAGTTTGCAAACAGATCTAGATTTGTATGCCAGTCTACCCTAGAATGCTTCCATGACCTGTGTTTGAGCACTTTTAGCATGCTGGTTTTCTAGCATCACTGAGAGGGAAACTGTGAAAGTAAGCAAAGTCTCTGGACTTTGGAGCATAGTCATGAAACCCTGGGAATCTTTTTTTGGGTGCTGGGGTGAGGGACTGGGGCCACAGCAGAGTTCAGGGGTTTCTCCTGAATCTACACTCAGGAATCACTTCCAGCAAGCTAGGGGGACTATATGGGATGCTGGGATTAGAACCCGGGACAGCTTTGTGCAAGGCAAGTGCCCTTCCTGCTGTACTTTCTCTGGCCCTGAAACCTTATGAATCTTACTTACTAATTGCTCTCCCTGTTTTATCAATCAGTGTCATAAGAATTTCAAATTCTTTATTATAGGCAACATTTCTACAGTTGCATGTCAAAGAATGTTTGTCAGCAAATGGGGGCAAGAAGGTATCAGAAATTATCTGTCTCCTGTTACAGGTGAAAAGATTCATCCACTCATTTATTTTTGTTTCCAAGTCAGAGCAACTATAATTAACTTAGAGCAAGAGAAACAGCAAGAATATCTTAGGGCCTGAGACATTTGAATTACTTAGCTAAGACCCCTTAATTTACTCCAAAAGAGCCTGGGTTGGGGATCATTTCAGAGTTTAGGAGTGGGCAATGATTGTGGACATAGGTCATAGTCATCATCTTAATTGCTACCTAAATGTAATGTGGAAGCTTATGAAACATGTTCTATGAAAGTCATTGGGCAAGAATACTTCTCATATTTTTTTCATTAACCTTTAGATTAGAGTTCTTGCCTCAATAAAAAGCAGTCTGCTTTATTTATGAATAGTGTTTGCAATTCTGTTCAGCACAATTCTGAGAAAAAAGGACAGTAAGGAGAGCAGTTGGGTACATTTGAGTTTAGTACAGGTGATCTCAGTTGGGACATGCAAACACACCAGAGCCCTCAGGGTGAGTAGGAGGGAAGATGGAACATGCTAAGATTTACACATAACCTACCATCTGCCTTCCCTGGTTTGCAGCAGATCAGCCTAGGTTTCTTTTTTTTAAAGTTCTATCTTAAACTAATGCAAAACCATTAAAATTAAAAACTTGCTTTAGGCATCTGTCTAAAAGAGATCTTCTAACGTTGTAAAAATACATTTGCTTAAGTAAAAGGAACATTTAACTTTAGAATAGAATGATTTAATGTGGGTTACATAATTATATTTAAATATCAATGTGAAAATTAATTACTTAGTACAGGAAAATTAAATCACTACTAAATTATATGATTTACCAGAACATAGATGCTAAACATAGGTATACTCATATATTAACATTTTTTCTTAGTTTTCCCCAAACTGTTTCCTGATACCTTCTGAAGGTAATCATGAATATAGTTGGGACTCACTGGCAATCATATGTGACTCACTGAATTGATAAATGATAGTAATTTTATTTTGTACATAAATTGTATTTGATCACACATCGATTTCTGATTTCTTATGCTAATTATACAGCATCTAACAACATTAGCTGCTTCTAATGTTCCAAATGATAATATTAGATAATACTCTAAATTGTTAAGTTAATTTCAGTGCTAAAAGTCAAATGATGATTAATTCTGTGATTATTATAAACTTTGAAGCTTCACACATTCTTACTTCTTTCCACAGTTCCTAAGGGAATTTGTTTTGTCACTACATGAATAAATATTCTATTTATTTATTTATTAATGTTTTGCTTTTTTTGTCACACCCAGCAATGCTCAGGGGTTATTCTTGGCTCTGCACTCAGGAATTACTCCTGATAGTGCTTGGGGACCATATGGGATGCTGAAGATTGAACCTGGGTTGGCAGTGTTCAAGGCAAACACCCTACCCACTGTGCTATCGCTCTGGTTCCCTAAATGAATAAATATTTTAAATGCCACTTAATGTGTAACAGAAAAGTGTGACTTAGAGTTGATTGATTTAGAGGTATGATTTCCAAAGTCCTTTGAAATTATAGAGTTAACTGATGATCATTCATTTACTGGAGGGACAAGTTTCATGGTTATTTAACAGTTCTCATTAAATTAATTTAAATTTGCCATAAATACCATTCATGTAATTCTAGTTTCATTGATTAATTTAAATTTTAAAGTTGAAAAAATTAATTCTACAGAACAGATTAAATAGTAAGGTGAGGGCCGGAGCCATAGACAGTGGGTAGAGTGTTTGCCTTGCATGCCGCTGACCTGGGTTCGATCCCTGGCATCCCATAGGGTCCCCTGAGCACTGCAAGGAGTAATTCCTGAGCAAAGAACCAGGAGTAACCCCTGAGCATTGCTGGGTGTGACCAAAAAAAAAAAAAGCAAAAATAAATAAATAAATAAATAAATAAAAAAAAAGAACAGCAAGGTGAATACTTACACTAAAATTCAATTAATAGCCTTTGTTTGTCCCTGTGCCCAGCTGATCACAAGGCACCCGGAAGGAAGGTAGGTTCTAGCCCTGGCCTGCCACCCCAACAGAACCTCACAAGAAGCCAGAGGAAACTACACCATGAGGGCCGCCATTTTCCACATCCAGACTCCCTACTCGTCAGAGCTCCACCCAGAAGACGAGCTGAGCATAAGCCCAGCTCATCAGAGACCCACCCTATAGCAGTCTTTTTCAAGACCAGCCCAGGTATGCCTGATCCAGAGACTCATATACATGGGCAGAGCTGCTACCGGCTCTCCCTTTGCCCAGGTGATCACAAAGCACCTGGGAGGGAAGGCGTGTTCTAGCCCTGGCCCGACACTTCAGCAGAACCTCTCAAGAAGCGAGAGGAACCCCCCACACCATGAGGGCTACCATTTTCCACATCCGGACACCCCACTCATCAGAGCTCCACCCAGCAGAAGAGCTGATCACAAAGCCCAGTTCATCAATAAATGCATGAGATAGAAGCAACTACAAGAATATCCTACCCGCACTGCAGAGTCTGGCAACCTACCTATGTTGTATTAGATATGCCAAATACCAGTAACAATTATAGACCTCATTCCCATTACCTGATGGAATAGTTTGAGGCTCTTTATGTTCCTGGAGCAAGCAAATGCCCTTAGGCTGAACTAGCATGTGACAGGACATATGGAGATGTTACTGGTGCCCGCTCGAGCAAATCGATGAACAATGGGAAGACAAGTGAAGTGATACAAGTGATGGTTTAGCAATATAGTTAATTAAAAATTTAAAACCCAAATCTTTGAATATAATGAAAATTCTCATAGCGTTCAAATTATGCTAGCTATATTGAATCTTAAGTGATTCAGAAGAGGTTTCAGAGTTTTGTAACACCCTGATTAGTATTACTCAACTGGGAACCAATTTGCTCCAGGATAGATATCAAGGGTGGGGCATAGATTGAAATTGGGAAAACTGTGAGTCACAGCATGAGATTAAGGGATATGCTGGTAGGATATGGGGGGTCGTGGGGAGCAAAAAAAATTCAGGAGGAGCAGGATAAAAGAAGGTCAAGAAACACTGATGTAAATTATCATGCTAATAAAATATTCTGGATAACTGCTGATGAAGTTGTCGGAAAATAGGATTGTATTTTTTGTATATGTGGTTATTTTGTCTTGTTTTCTGCAGAAGCTTCTTAATAAATATTGTTAGATAAGTTTGGGATATCAGCTCACATCCATGTGTTTTCCTTTCTTAGATTATGAGAATACAAAGTTTAGAAATAGTACCAGTTGTATTTTCCTTTTTTCTAAAATTTTTCTAAAATGTTTTGGGGGATTTTTCGAATCACACCTGGCGATACCCAGGGGATACTCCTGGCTCCTCACTCATGAATTACACCTGGCAGTGCTCAGGGGACCATATGGGATGCCAGAGTTAGGAACCCAGGCCAGCCGTGTGCAAAGCAAATGCCCTCCTTGCTATACTATAGCTCCGGCCCCATCAATTGTATTTTCATTCTGATATGAATTGAGAGAAAAAAGAGCTTTAAGCAATTTAAGTCAATAAATGCCTGAGACAATTTTATAAAAACTATGTTATTTCCTTTATCTTTCCTAGAATAATTTTTTAATAACAAATCTTTCCCCAAATCAGAAAAAAAAGTTGAGTTTTTTTTAGGTCACACCCAGTGATACTCAGGGGTTACTCTTGCCTCTGCACTCAGGAATCATTCCTGGTGGTGCTTCGGGAACTTATGAGATGCCAGGGATGGAACCTGGGTAGGCATTGTGCAAAGCAAACGCCTATCTGCTGTACCTTTGCTTAGCCCCTTACCCCCCAGTCTTATTTGAAGATGTTTTTATTATAGTCATACTCTGGAGACCTAAACAGAATGCTTTAGGTCTTTTCTCCTTCCGAGTTTTACTTTGGTAACCAGACTCATGTAAAAGACTCATATTTCTAGGTTTCGTTGCATGCTGAAAAGGAAGCACAGTTTAGCTTTCTGAATATATTTTTGGGCAAAGGCTATTACTCCTGGCTCTGCATCATCAGGAAATACTCCCTGGCGATGCTTGGGTGATTCTCTGAGATGCTGGGGACTAAACCTAATTGGCTGCATACAATAAACATCCTACCTACTGCACTATCTTTCCGATGCTAACTTTCTGGATGTATTGCTTATACCTGATGCTTTGGCTGAGTAAACACCGCAGTATGACTTGGCTAATAATGATATTGCATACTATACTTGTATTGTACAGTTGAAACTACAAATTGTTTCTATGGTCTCTTACAACGATCATAAGAAGAGAAACCCCGAGACAGAAGGATATGAAGTCATGTTCGCAGGATCTCATAGAAAGTGGTAAATTATTTCCAGCCCATAACTGCTTTATCCTATAGTTACATGAGCGCTGTATTAAATAGTGTTTTGAAATAGTGAGCACAGAATAGATGTCACTCTCTCAAAATGTGAGTATTGATGGGAAGAACTGGGGAAACCACTGTTAAGTAATATTTAAGACAGGATGTTCCTGCTGACTTATTGGCTTAGGATCTGTGTCTTGTGCAGTGTTTGGTAGGTAAGTGCTGGAGAACAATGGGGAAGGCTGTTGTAACACTCTGGAGATTTTTTTTTTTTTTTGCTGCAGGCAATTTAGGCAAGTGAAGGAACACAGGAAATGTACTTCTGGCCACAAAAGATAACTGCAAATATTTATCTGTATTGAGGTATAGAGGCTTTAAATTTAAAAGATTTTATTTATATTTTGGAGGGATGATGGACAATGTTACTTTTGAACAGGATTTCTATCTTATTTTTCTATACTCTTAATCCTTAATATCTCCACACTTCTAAAGCAATTAAAATAGCTAGACGTTACTGAATGTTACTGCATTACCAATTGACTGAACTCATTAGGGCATGAAAAAGCAAAACCAATTTTTATCACTTTGTATGATAAAATCTCATAGTAAAATAAATCCATTATATGACTGAGTGTTTTCAACCTAATCTAATCTCAGCTCCAAATGCATTTAGTAAATTTGTGCTGACACAAACAGTTAAATAAGAAAAGTCCTCACTCACCATGAGTCTGTATTAAAAATGAATCAAACCTGGCTCTTAAAAAACACAAAACAAAACAGAAACGTCAAAGGCATGGTTCTTAAAGATCAGATAACACACTAGATATTAAATTCAGAAGCCATTTAAATTCTGGGTAAAATTTAAGAATAATTGTACATGGTTTTACAATTCTTACTTTTCACATAAAGTGTAAAATTTCAAGCTATTTAGAATTAATCTCTTTTTTTTGTTATTTGTTTTTGGGCCACCCTTGGCAGTGCTCAGGGGTTATTCCTGGATCTGTGCTCAGGAATTACTTCTGTCTGTGCTTCAGGGACTCTATAGGGTGCTGGGGATCATACTTAATTTGACCGTTTTCAAGACAAGAGCCCAACTTGCTGTACTATTTTCTCCTGACCCCAGTTATATCTTAATTCTCTTGTAGTAAAAGTTAATTTTTTAAAAAATATATATTTTACAGTTTATTTACATAAATGAGCAGTGATGTATGTGGGGCTGAACACATACTGGCTCAGCTTCATGCAAAGCAAGACCCTTAACCTATTTATTAGCTTTCTAACTGTATGCAATTTATCTAATCTTACGTAACCTCCATATTATCTTTCTAACATTATGTATGCGATTTAAAGTATTTTATAATTAATATTAGAAGTTAATATTCTTTTTGTAAAAAAATTACACTTTTATGGGGGGCCACACTTGGCAATGCTCAGGGATTACTCCTGATTGCACTCAGAAATCACTCGTGGCAGTGCTTGAGAAACCATATGGGATGCTAGGGATTGAATCCAGGTTGGAAGCGTGCAAGACAAGCACCCTACCCACTTTAACCCACTTTACTATTGCTCTGGCTCAGAATTTCTTATATATATATATGTATATATGGGACCAGAGCAATACTACAGTGGGGGGAGGGCATTTGCCTTGCATGTGGCGGACCGGGTTTGATTCCCGGCATCCCATATGGTACCCGAACGCCCCTGGTAGTAAATCCTGAGTGTAGAGCAGGAGTAACCCTGGAACATTGCTGGGTGTGACCAAAAAATATATATATATGTATGTATATATGTATGTATATATAATTTATGTATATCACTGTCTTCCCATTCATCATCGATTTGCTCGAGTGGGCACCAGTAACATCTCCATATGACCTGTCTCATGCAAGTAGAGCCCAAGGGCATCTGCTTGCTCCAGGAACATAAAGAGCCTCAGACCATTCCATCAGGTCATGGGAATGAGGTCTATAATTGTTACTGGTATTTGGCATATCAAATACGACACGGGTAGCTTGCCAGGCTCTGCCCGTGCGGGTGGCATACTTTTGTAGTCACCTCAAAATCCAGCATTTACTGATGAACCGCGTGGCCTCTGGTCTGCTGGGTGGAGTGCTGATGAGGGGGAAGTATGGATGTGGAAAATGGAGGCCCTCATGGAGTGGGGGTCGTCTGGCTTGTTGTGAGGCTCTGCTGGGGTGTTGGGCCAGGGCTAGAACCTGCCATCCCTCCTGGGCGCCTCATGAGCAGCTGGGCACAGGGAAAGCCAGTAGCAGCTCTGCCCCATGTCTGTGAGTCTCTGGATCAGCATACCTGGGCGGATTAAAAAGACTGCTGCAGGGTGGATCTCGATGAGCCGGGCACTCCTACCTGACATTGTTTCTTACTCCATCCTTCTCTGCACCTCAGTCTATCATTTTCCACATCCTGACTTCCCCCTTGTCAGCACTCCACCCAGCAGGACCAGCCTATCACAGCCTGGCTCATAATTTATGTATATTATGTATATATGTATATATTATATATACATTTATATAAATATATGTATATGTTATATATACATTTATATATTTATTTGTTCATGACTTGTCAAATATTTATTATCTTATTTATTAATTTTTTTTGTTTTTTTTTTTTTTGGTCACACCTGGCAATGCTCAAGTATTCACCCGGCTCTGCACTCAGGAGTTACTCCTGGCAGTTCTCGGTGGACCATATGGGATGCAGAGATAGAACCAGGTCAGCCTCGTGCAAGGTAAACACTCTACCCACTGGACTATTGCTCTGACACCTATTTTGATTTTTTTTGGTTCCATGCAGTTGTGCTCTGGACTGATCCCTGGCTCTGCACTCAGAAGGGATCACTCCTGTTGGGATTCAGGGGGCGCTACTTGGTGTTGTCTATCAGACCCACATTACTCCACAAGCATTGTGAATCATAGAAGGTAACTTCTTTGGCCTTCAGATATGAAAATGAACTAATGTACATATAATGGCACACATCTCACTGTCTTTAATTATGACATTTGAATAACTATGTTTTAACTATCTCTATCAATCAAACCTTTAATTAGTAAATTTATTTCAGCCATGAGTCTTCCAATATCCCTAACAAGTATTTCTACTTAATGTCTGATAAAAAAAGTCCTTGTTCTTCTATTCTTGTAGAGAAGCAAATAGAAATATCACATACATATTTACATACATAATTTATTATTTATTTTCTCTCCAATTCAAGTTTCACCTAAAATATTTTCCTTTTGGTTCAAAACTTTAGTGTCTGTGCTGAGAGACTCTGTTTTAGTAGGCTGTGTGATTCAGATGTTTTTCCTTCCCCCACTCCACTCATACACCTCGATACTATCTCCTACCTGACATTGTTTCTTGCTCCATCCTTCTCTGCATCTCAGTCTACCAAATCTAGCTAACTGTTGGCCGTAAGAAAACTGTGTCTCATTCTTTTTGTTAATATGGAAAATTAGTACTTGTTAATCAATTGCCAAAAAAGGACACTGAAATATTCTTTTTCTTAAAATGGCTCTCTTTCTTAATTTTCTTTCTAAAAATTGTCAATGACTCTCAGCAGTGACATTGACTAGGTTGTTTGGTTAAAAATTAACACGCACACGGGGCCTGAGCGATAGCACAGCGGGTAGGGCATTTGCCTTGCACACAGCCCTCCCGGGTCCAGTCCCTGATATCCCATATGGACCCCAAGCACTGCCAGATGTAATTCCTGAGTGCAGAGCCAGGAGTAACCCCTGAGCATTGCTGGGTGTGAACAAAAATGCAAAAAAAATATTAACACGTACGGAGGACATGTTACATGCCAAGTACTCTTTAAGGTACTTTATTTGGGGGGTGGGTTTGGCGGTGCCCAACTCTGCTGAAAGGTCAATCCTGGCAGTGCTAAGGAGACTGTAGTGCTGCTGACGGACTTTCAACTCAAGGTGAAGTCTGTGCTCGTTACGCAGAGAGATCTCTCTGGTCCTTTTGAAGGGATTTGAATACTTGATTCCATTTATTATTAACATTAACACAAAGAGGTAAGTGCCCGATTTTACAGATATGAAAGGTCAGCCACAGAGAGGTAAATCTTGCTCAGTCACGTTCTTCATAGGTGACTGTTAATAACATGGGTTTTACTTACACTCCTTAACTTCTTAGCGCTATCCTAAAAAAGCTCTTTCCTATGTGACTTAAAGCAATTTTCTTCATTTTTAGACTGCACCCTGTGATACTCAGCAAAGACTCCTGACTTTGTGCCCAGGGATCACTCCTGGTGTATCCCGGAGACCCTATGGGGGGGGTGACAGAGATTGAACTCGGTTTAGATGCATGCAAAGGATGCTCAGCCTTCTGTTCTCTCTCTCTCTCTCTCTCTCTCTCTCTTCTCTCTCTCTGTCCTGTTTAAAGCAATTCAGGTAAAACCTAAGTGCTCAGTGTAAGTTTTGCTTGAATATATTGTATTTTTGTCAGCTAATACTCAGTTATTTCAGTATTATACATAGACTCTTTTTGCCAAATTAAATATATTTCAGTATATTTAGGGTGATTTTTTCCCTGTTCCTTTGGACATAGTTTATAAGATCAGCTAGGAATTCTGAGACCTGAGAGTTATTGAAAGATATGATGAACCTCTAAAGAACTTTATCTATCCAAGAGCACTTACTTGTCAGAGTGTGGTCATCTTTGCAGGAAAACTGTAGACAAAACATGTACAAAAAATGTGTATTTTTTAAGTGTTCTTTCCATTGTATCATAAACATATTCTCTATGAAAAGGAAGACCTGAAAGGCAATGTATGGGATGGGAATCTTTGATATTTTCTTTTTTTTTAATTTTTAAAAAATTTTTTATTTTTACAATTACAAAGATATACAATTAAAAAGTTCATATTTGGGTTTTGGTCATACAGTGTTCCAGCACCCATCCCTCCACCAGTGCCCATCTCCCACCACCAATGTCCCAGGCTCCCTCCCCCTTCCCCAGCCCTGCTCCATGGCAGGTTCTTTATTTCTTTCCCTTTCTCTCTCTTTCTCTTTTCCTTCCCTTCCAGACTATGGATTACAGAACATACATTAAAGGGTTGTCATGTGTATCCTTTTGCCTCTATTTGATGCTCAGTTCTAGGTTGGCATTAGTACCCTCGACAATTGTTAGCACACTGTTCCATTTTCTGTCTTACCTAGCTTCTGACTCCCACATGTTTGTGATAATTTCCACCTTTGACAAGACCTCCTGATATGTGTTTCACTTGACCTTGGATATTGGTATCATAATATGTATATATATATGTGTTGTGTGTGTTATGCAAATAAATGCAGTCATTCTGTATCTGTCTCTCTCCTTCTGGCTAATTTCACTCCAACATAATCTTCTCCATGAACAGCTCACCCCTGAACAACAAATGGGTCATAGAAGAAATCAAACAGGAAATCCAAAGATTTCTGGAAACAAATGAAAATGAAGACACCAACTATAGGAACTTGTGGGACACTGCAAAAGCCGTGTTAAGAGGGAAGTTTATAGCTCTGCAAGCATTCATCAGGAAACAAGAAAGGGCCCACATAAATAACCTGACTACACAGCTGAAGACATTAGGAAAAAGACCAACAAAAGGAGCCCAACTCAGGCAGAAAAAAGGAAATAATAAAACTTAGAGAGGAAATCAATGAGTTGGAAACCAAAAAAAAAAATCCAAAAGATTAATGAAACCAAGAGCTGGTTCTTTGAAAAAATAAACAAGATTGACCAACCATTGGCAAGACTTGTAAGGGCAGGGAAAGAGAGATTGAGATTCCCTCTTTTTAATAAACAAATAAACAGAATCAGAAATAAAAATGGTGACATCACAACAGAAACCACAGAAATCCAAAAGATCATCAGAGATTACTTTGAGAGCCTGTATGCCGTGAAACATGAGAATCTAGAAGAAATGGATCAATTCCTGAAGTCCTATAACCTCCCACAGCTGAAACAAGAAGACCTCCAATACCTGAATAAGCCTATCACCATGGAGGAAATTGAAACAGTAATTAAAAGTCTGCCCAAACACAAAAGCCCAGGTCCAGTGAACTCTACCAAGCCTTTAAGGAGGACCTACTGCCAGTCCTTTTCCAAGCTCTTCCAGGAAATAGAAGAAACAGAAACACTCCCAAACAGCTTCTACGAGGCACATATCACCCTGATACCCAAAGCAGGGAGAGACAATACAGAGAAAGAAAACTATAGACCAATATCCCTGATGAACACGGATGCTAAGAGCTTCAACAAAATACTAGCAAACAGAATCCAAAGACTCATCAAGAAGATTATACATCATGACCAAGTAGGATTCATCCCGGGAATTCAAGGATGGTTCAACATTCACAAGTCAATCAACATAATACATCATATCAATAAAAGAAAAAATAAAAACCATATGATCCTATCAATAGACGCAGAGAAAGCATTTGACAAGATCCAGCACCCGTTCATGATTAAAACCCTCCAGAAAATGGGACTTGAAGGGACTTTCCTCAAGATAGTTACAGCCATCTACCAAAAGCCCACAGCGAGCATCATTCTAAATGGGGAAAATTTGAAAGCCTTCTCCCTGAGATCAGGGACAAGACAAGGTTGCCCAATCTTTGATATTTTCTTAAAATGTCTTAGATAAAGGCCAGCTGAGGGTTTGCTCATAAACAGAGCTCAGAGGCTGTCTTCCACCTGCAGTTCTCAGGGGTCTGGGAATATGCCACATATGTGTAAGTTTGAGGGTACTTCCTAGTGCGATCTGACAAGTCAGTTTGTATGAGGAGTTTCAGCCAACTTCAGAGTGAAAGGTGTGCAAAGCTGCAGGAAGGTGAGGTCTAACTCACTGAGTTGCCATTCACAGTCGTGACCTCATCAAATATTTAGTGCAGGTCAGCAGGACTGAACTCAGTATCCCAGATCCTGCACACACTGCTAAAGATGCCCATGATATTTCAAGGCAATAGATGCATTTCAGAGTATCAATTCACATAGTGAGAAAATGACACTTTTCTGTGTTCTTCCAGTTTTAATGATTGCTTTAAAGACAGGGAATTTGCTGGGTCTAGACAACCCTGACATTTTTCTTAAGCTATTTTTTAGGAGATGTGAGATAGGTACAGATAAGGTGACAGGGAGGCAAGGAGGGAGGGAGAAGATATAGGACACAGTGGTTTTTTGTGTCATATAGAAATACCAAGCTAAAATAAGAACTTTTTCCTTTATATATACTTAAAAGATATATCCCTCTTATGGCTAGGATACTTAGGTCATTATTTATCGGTGTAGACTAAAGTCTGGTTTTATTAAATTGCATTTAATTTTAAAATTTAATAAAATATCCCTTTAATGGTGAATAAAATAGCAAAATAGTGTCTAGAATAATTAAAATATGTATGAATTGTAAATGTTATTTATGTCAAGGACTTTAGAATTGTGACTATTTTTTTAAGCAGTATCACCTTGGGGAAATTATTTTACTTTTCTGAAATCAGTTATTTGGAAAATATCAACTCCCAAAGTTATTTTAAGCAAGAAATGAAGCATGTATTTAAAAAGATCAACATTGTGCCTGAAGATAGAGACTGGAGATTGCTATGTCCTTTCCTCCTTTTAATCTTGAAGGAAAATAAAGATCTTTTCTGTCTTGCCCTCCGTGTGTGCAAGTTATATCTACATTCTCAGCTCTCTGCCTTTTTAAAGATAAGCAGTTTTCCTTCCTTTTTGCACCTGCTAAGTCCAAGAGATCTCACAACTTGACCCCTTCATATAGCTTTCAATGGTAGGTTAGTTAGGTATTACTTTCAGCAGATCAGTAAACCACAGGCTTAGGAAGTTTGATTTTAGAAAATGTTACCAAATAGAATTGAAATGCATTTATAAGATAGCGGCAAGAGAGCAAATATCAAACATATAAGGTATCCAGGCATTTCTTAGGTTCTACTTGATAAGAATTTTTATTAGGTTTCTTAAATGCCTTAATTTTTGTTTTTTGTCTTCGACTGCACTATAGCTTGTGATATTTTTCCATATTCAGAGCTATTCTAAAAGCAGGAAGAACCTTAAGAAGAATATAACTGATAGTCTAACCTTTTCTACTTTGAGAGTCTTAATGCATGAGGAAATAGCTGTGTGTGATCTCAGACACAAATCTAGTAAAGGTACATAAGACTGATGGGTTCCTGGAGGCTACTATTTGAAACTTAAATGCTGCTTTGTCAAAACTTTTGTGTCATTTCACAAAAATTCACGCTTAAGGAATTCAGGCATGGAGGAAGTGGTAAAGAAGACAAGAACCTCCAGCTCTGGGTACATCTTTTTTGACTTCACCTTTCTTCCTGCACTAACATACACCTCAGAGACCTACTAAAACAGGATGAAAAGGCTATCCGGGTATCCCAAAGAGGAATTGAAAGTTATGTTTTGAGTATCATGCTTCACTCAAGTGAGAGAAGAAATCTGGAGTTCTGACCTCTGTCGACGATCAAGAATCAGGGACGTTGTCTCATTTGCAATGGTGATGAAAACCAGAAGGGTCCGACATGTAATTAGATTTAGGATCAACTGCTGAACTAGTGCTGTTACTGACTGGATTCCACTAGACATCAAAAGAACACCTGGCTGCCCATCTATGAGATGGTCAGACTTCTTGGTCAAAAAACTAAATGAATGGTTTGAGGCTCTTTGTGCTCTTTGTGTTCCTGGAGCGAGCAGGTGTCGTTGGGCTACACTTGCACGTGACAGAGACTATGGAAATGTTACTGGTGTCAGCTCTAGCAAATCAATGAACAACAGGAAGATAAGTGATAAGGAATTAATTTATGGTTTATGAGCAAGGATTGGGCAGGGTTAGGAGGGACCATGTAGTTAACTCATCTCTTTCCCACTGAAATTGTCTTTGTTGAAATATGAATTCAAAATTTTGTGGAAAAAACCTTTATTTTCTTTCAATGTATGATCTAAGGAAATGTTTTCATACTTTTTTTCAATTTCTTGTGTTATAGATGACTAAATTCAGTGTATCTTGAGCAGATATAACACTAGTTTCATTAGAAATATTGTTTTAATGTCATTCTTATGTCCATAATTTGTTCCATAGGTACTTAATCAAACACTGGTTTTTATTTATATAGTATATTATGAAAACTCATCAAAGTTCATCCTTGTAAAATTTATTATTTATTTATTTACATTTTATTGAACTACCATCATTTGCATTACTGTTAGTGATATTTTATGTATCCATCTTCCCAAACCCCACACCCAACACCAGAGAGCCTGCTGCCCTCTGCCTGTGTACAGACACCTCTTTCATACCCTCCACCCCCAGGTAAACATATCAGTAGATCAAGTTTGCCCTGGTACATCCTTCCTTCCTTCCTTCCTTCCTTCCTTCCTTCCTTCCTTCCTTCCTTCCTTCCTTCCTTCCTTCCTTCCTTCCTTCCTTCCTTCCTTCCTTCCTTCCTTCCTTCCTTCCTTCCTTCCTTCCTTCCTTCCTGCCTTCCTTCCTTCCTTCTTCCCCCCTCCCCTAAAAAAAATCTCGGCAAAAATTGGGTCCCAAAAATCTCGCTCTGAGAATGAATATAGCTTACCCCCATGAACTTCTCTGATGGATTAAGCTGTATGTTGCTCTTATACTTTACTGTTAGTCCTCATCCAGAGACAGGAGGTGTAAGTGTGTGCAGTATGAGGTGTTATGAGCAGAGCTATCATGAAATTGCTTGCATAACAGGGTACAAGCAGTGACAAGTGACTGAAGGGACTCTCCTTCCAGCTCCAAAAATCACCTCGGGGTACCAGCCAGGAGGTTGACCTCACCTGGGGATGAGCAAGCAAAGGAACTGGGTTCTAAATGTGGGCCATCATACTAAAATTTGAAAATACTATCTAGAAAAAATATCAATATTATTCTAAAACTATAACAGTTTTCTACAGCTGAATCTCAACAAAATAATGTTCATGAAAAATGACCTAAAACCTAAGCTGTGCAGGAGGAAGAGAGCAGCATGGAATGCCTCCAAGAGCATCGAAGAAATAGCTAAAAGGACAAAGAATCTCCGGGTCCGTGCACATCTCTTTGACTCCACTGTTCTCCCTGCATTAACATACGCCTCACAGACCTGGGTGAGAATGCTATCCGGGTCTCCCAAAGGGGAATCAAAAGAGCTATATTTGGAATATCATGCCTCACTCAAGTGAGAAGAAATCCAGAGTTCCAACCTCCATCAATGATCCAGAGTCAGGGACACTGTCTAGTTTGCCAAAATCAGATGGGTTGGACATGTAATATGATTTGGAGACGACTGCTGGACTAGAGCCATTACCTACTGGAGCCCACAGGACGTCAAAAGATCACGTGGCCACCCACCTACAAGATGGTCAGACTTCAAGACCCTGAACGAATGAGTTGATGTTCTGCGTATTCCTGGAGCAGCAGATGCCATTGGGCTACACTGGCACGTGACAGGGTCAAATGGAAATGTTATTGATGCCCACTCGAGCAAATTGACGAATAATGGGGTGTCAAGTGATCAAGTGATCAAGAGATCAAGTAATAACAGTTTTCATGAAATTCAAACCTTAAAAATTTCTGATCATTTTGTTGGGATAATTGTAGGTTCTTGGAAAGAAACACAAAAATAATTTACGAACACCCTCTGTGCTGAGTTTATTGAAAAAATGAAGGAAGGAGTCAAAGATACTGTTCTACAGCCAAGGGACCAGTGTGACTGAAGTGATTCTAGGATGTTAATTTTAGTTCCTTTGGCCATGAACAGGAAAATATCTTATTCAAAGAGTGGGTTGAAAATTGTATTTCTCTGCAAACCTCAAGCACTGACCCAAGAGTTGGGTTTTCACCTCCCCCCCCCCATCCTTTTGTGGTCAACTAGGGGCTCTCTTGCTAGTTCTTAGGATTGTCCCCAATGGAGAGTTCCAAGTCTGAGGTTAAGAGGAATATGTGCCTGGGCTTCCTTGCGGGTTAATAACTATGAGTAAAAAAAAAAAAAGGAATTGGGCGGAGGCGATAGCCCAGCGGGTAGGGCATTTGCCTTGCATGCGGCCCAGCCGCCCGGTTCGATCTCCTGCATCCCATATGTTTCCCCGAGCACCGCCAGGAGTAATTCCTGAGTGCAGAGCCAGGAGTAACACCTGAGCATCGCTGAGTGTGACCTAAAAAAGAAAAAAAAAGGAATTGGGGCTGTCAGACTCATAGAAAACAGGAGAACTTCGGGTCATTCACCTGTCAGTCCCTTCTGTAAGTTGGCATTTTTTGCTGGAACTCAAAGAATTGGAGCCTCTGCCTGCCTAAATGCTTGCTTCCTTTTTAGCAGGACAAGGCTTTTCTGTCCAGGAGATAATTTACTGTCCTTGTCAATTTGGCGGATAAAATGCTTAGGCCACTAAGTTCAAAGACTGCTAGAAAGGCAATAGGAAGTCAGTATCTATAATTAACTAAGCTTTCCCTGAAAACTCTACAAATCTATCCAGGAAATATGTTAGAAAGTCATCTTGTGCAACTTTAATGCAATCTAACATTTTAGATGAGTAAATTGTTCAATATATCTAAAACATAGGTTCCAGTATTTCCTGATAGAATTACTTATATTCAACATTTTAGAATTAGAATAAAGAGAACATAAGGAAAAATTTTCCATATTTTTATAGATTTGTTTTAGTGGAATGAAGACGTATAAGATTGAAAGTGTAAAATAATTATACTAAAATTAGTATTTCACATGATAACTTTAAGAAAATTCAAAGAATATATTGCTGTGATATCAGCAAACCAGCATTTGTTATTTAACAGAATGAAGGGAATTAATTCTATGTATGGAAGTAGGAAAGGCTTAGGGGCATTAATTGAATGTGTAACTATACTCATCTAAACTGTTTGGAGTCTTCACTAATTTTCATTTGAAAAACAGTAAACAGTGAAAGATGCTAAAAATCTGTAACAATATGTAAAAGTGTGCGTGGTGAACTAAGACAGTCAGAGATCAGGGAGAGAAGTTAGACAAACTGTAGTTAAAGTTTAAGACTCTAGAGGTCATTTTCATGGTTTTACTGTCAGTTTGCCAATTGCCTTTAACAAATGCATTTTGTAGATTATTTTTAACCATAAACTTACTAGATAATTACTGGAGGCAATTCTGGTAAAAATGATTTTTTTTTCAGGTCAAAAGAAGCAAATCCACTCCTACTAAGACATCAGTGAATTTTTTTCTCATGAGTATTTGTCATAAAAATGGAAAATGTACTGTTTTGCCAAAACTCTGTAATTTTGCCAAGTATGATCACTAGCATGTGCATTCCTTTGCATATTTTGAAATTGTTTTCTAATAGAGATAAAATTGTACTTTCTTTGGCCCTTTACACCATTAGCTCAAATTATACTTACTTTAAAAACATTCCAAATGTTACTATATTTTAATATCACAGTATTGTCTTAATTCTAGTTTCCAAACAACTGGAAATTTAGAAAGCATCAATTGATTAGAGGTGCATATTTATTTTCTTCTTTACTCTATTTAGGCCCTCTATCTTAAAATATTAATTAGGCCCGCTATTTTAAAGTATTATTTTCTTATTATATTGCTAACAAATTTTAAATGGAAAAATTCAATTTATGTAACATCGAAGGGGTACTTTTAATTTAATAACTAAATGTAACAATGCATTTTATACTTTTGTGATTGTTGTTATATTTGAAATGTTTTTAGATTGAAGAATATATTTTACAATGCAAATCTAACTGGAGTATATTTGTAGTAGAGAATGAAGTACACTGTTCTCATAAGGAGTTTTTCTGTTGTATTCACTGCCTTTGTACTAGTGCTTAGAGTGGTAACTGAGCACAACCATTTAATAAGTATATGTTGGTTGACTGAATAAAGATGCTATTAAAGGAATTTGTCAAATTGCTTCTCTTGCATTTATCTTTTATCTCACAAGGATTCTCTTTCTACTAGTTGTTGCCCTTTTTCATTTGGGAAACATTTTAAATAATGGAGAGACTTGTTTTAATTTCAGAATTTTAGAAGGTTTTTTTTGGATATAATGTTGTCTGACTAGGTCATGTAGAAGCCTTTGTTTCTGGCACAAAATAGGCTTTTTCTCAGAAATATGCCTGGTGTGTGTTAAGAACCTACATTACATGAAGAATCTTCCTTTTCTTAAAGGGAACAATGACAGTTTCCTCCTTGACAAAGGACGTCACTTCCTCGTTGACAAAGGATGACACACACAGACTTTTTTATAAGTGTGTGTGAATGTATTGGAGAAATTGGATGGGATTCCCTGTCCATAAGCACTTGAGTCTGCTTTCTATGAATTTGGAACAATGGAAAAGACAATAAAAAAGACCAAGTCTCCAGTGAAGTTGTAGGAAGTAAAATAAGAACCAAAATCTGAGACACAAAAATCTGAAAATAGTGAAGTTTTCAGATTTGTTTAATTAAATATTACAGAGATCCTTTTTCTTAAATAATTATGGACTGCCTTGTCTTCTTGATCAATTCAAGAAGTACTTGATCAATTCTTTGTGTACTTATCACAATGAAAATGACTTTCTACAAATTTGAGATGACTGTAAATTTTGTTAAAGACTTTAAATTGTTCTGTGTTAGCCCGACAACCTTACACTTTAGATAAACTTTTCTTTTTTTTTAATTTTTTTATTATACCACCGTGAAACATACAATTACAAAGGTGTTCATAATCGGTTCTTGGTAATACAGTATTCCAGCACCCATCCCTCCACCAGTGCCCCATTTCCACCACCAATGTACCCCTCCCCTCCCGTCCCCCACCCGCCTTAATAGCAGGTACCCCAGTTTCCTCTCTTTCTCTCTCTCTCTCTCTCTCTGTCTCTGCATCTCTCTCCCTCTTATTTTACACATTGTGGCTAGCCCTGCAGATATTTAGAGTTTTAGATAAACTTTTCTTATCTCGAAGAGATATTGATGATGAAATAAATATATTAATAAAGGAAGCTGAAGTTTTAAAGAAAAGTTCTAAGAAAATATATATAATGGAATATATATATACACATATATATAATGTTTTTCTTTCAGTTATTAAATTTTCTTCTAACTGGTAATCCCACTAAATTTTGTTACTCAAAGGCAAAGATTGTTTGCCATACTCTGTATACATATAGTGGGGATTTTTAAATTTTATTGGTATTTGGCCAAACCCAGTAGTTCTCAGGGTTTAATCCAGGCTTGGTGTACTCCATGATTACTCCTGGAAAGGCTTGGGGGGACCATATGGGGCTAGGAAATACTAGGCCATGCACAAGGCAAGCCACTGCACTAACACTCTGGCCCATGTAATGGGGATTCATAAACATGCTTTAAGACTTTCAGTAACCTGCAAACACATCCTTATCAGAAGTAGTAAATAATACTAGTGACCCATGATTTGCCCAAGAATTTAAGTCTATTAATTTACCTGTCTACCTTATTCTAAAACCCAATTAAACCTTCTTTGAACTAACCTATTAAACTTGTATTTAAACTTTGTAAGGGAAAAGTAAAATGTTTTTAAAAAATTTATATTCAAATCTACATTTAGAAAAACTCCAAAAAGACCAGTCTCTATCCTTTTCATGAATGTCACTTTGGAGGTCTAATGAACTGAAATCCTTTCTGTTTGACATACAAATAAAGTTCAGTAAGATCAATCTCATTCTCCAATGTTCCAGGACAGAGATAACGTCAAGATTCTGGGACATAGTGTCAAGATTCTGAACCTCTGTATGGGTGAAAATCTTGCTGCCTTTTTTTCCCATTTTCCCTTACATAAGGTCTTTCTAGCCCTGTTAAGTAAGTTTATTTCTGGAAAAGGAAAAACCCTTCTGGCCTAATTCTTGTGATGTGTACATATCTTATAACATTTTTCTGCAGTGTCTCTTGCCATAATCCATTAGAAGAAAGTATCTACTTACAGATCTTATAATTTGCCATATGTAAACATGCTGGCTGAATTAGTTCTAAGATCTTTTAAGAACTAATTAGAGATTGTCATGAGGTCCATTTTTTGTCTTTTGGGGAAATAATTATCCTGTTTTTCTTATAAATGCATAAATCATTGTCCTTTTGAGTGGGAGCACATACCTGCAATGCGCAGGGTTTACTCCTGCTCTTTGCTCAGGGATCACTCTGGAAGTATTAGAGAATCATATGAGGTTCCAGGGATCCAACCCAGGTCAGCCCCATGCAAGGTAAGGGCTGTTTTATTTTACTGACTCCTCTATGTCCTAGGGAGTAATTGTTTCCCTTCAAGGGCCTGTTGTTTCCTTCAACTTGATTATTTTAGGCAGGTTTCTTCCTAACTATAGGTCCCTGATACATTTTCCTAAAGTACTCACTTTGGGTAACTAATATTTATAAAATTTTTCTCTGTCTTTTGAGATATGTCTTTTTTATTTTATTTTATTTATTTTATATTTATTATTATTGTTATTCTTATTTTGCTTTTTGGGTCACACCTGGCAATGCTCAGGGGTTACTCCTGGCTCTGCACTCAGGAATTACTCCTGGCGGTGCTCAGGGGACCATATGGGATGCTGAGGATTGAACCCGGGTCGGCCGCATTCAAGGCAAATGCCCTACCCTCTGGACTATCGCTCCAGCCCCAATATGTCTTCTTTTAGCTTTTGCCAGTTTCGTACCCAGGACTTTCTTTTTTTTTTTCTTTTTTTCTTTTCTTTTTTTTTTTTTTTTTTGGGTCACACCCAGTGATGCTCAGGGCTTACTCCTGGCTCTGCACTCAGGAATTACTCCTGGTGGTGCTTGGGGGACCATATGGGATGCCAGGGATTGAACCCTGGTCAGTTGCATGCAAGGCAAACACCCTACCCGCTGGACTATCGCTCCATCCCCCAGGAATTTCTTTTTTTAAGGAATAGGAAGTCATCCCTTTGAAATATAATCACCGAAAAAGATAATGTCCATATGCTTTGATTTATTTGAAAGAATCTGAGTAACCTTAGATAAGTGACAATTAGCAAACACAGATGACTTAATCGCCTTCATAATCTTCCCTCCGTATTCTAGAGCACCTTCCCACCAATTTACCCCAGAGCTTAGAACCTTTGCTGACCTATTTTGGTGGATTCGATCAAAGTCAGTTTTTGTCCTCCACTGCTGTGGTCTTGACCTTATTGTCAGCACTTTAGCAAACATTCTGGCCGATATAACTGTCCAGCCCTCTTTGGCATGAACATTATTGATAATTGTAGTTACCTTACATGTATATAAATCTGTATAAAGTTACTTATTCAATACAAGTAGTTTTCTTTTTTCTTTCTTTCTTTCTTTCTTTCTTTCTTTCTTTCTTTCTTTCTTTTCCTTCTTTCTTTCTTTCTTTCTTTCTTTCTTTCTTTCTTTCTTTCTTTCTTTCTTTCTTTCCTTTCTTTCTTTCTTCCTTCCTTCCTTCCTTCCCTTCCTTCCTTCCTTTCCTTCCTTCTTTCTTTCCTTCCTTCCTCTTTCTTTCTTTCTTTCTTTCTTCCTTCCTTTCTTCCTTTCTTTCTTTCTTTCTTTCTTTCTTTCTTTCTTTCTTTCCTTCTTTCTTTCTTTCTTTCTTTCTTTCTTTTCTTTTTTGGGTCACACTTGGTGATGCTCAGGGATTACTCCTGGCTCTTCACTCAGGAATTACTCCTGGCAGTCTTGGGGGACCATATGAGATGCTGGTGATCAACCCAGGTTGGCCATGTGTAAGGCAAACGCCCTAACCACTGTGCTATCTCTCCAGCACCAAAATACAAGTATTTTTCTATATTGGCAAAGAGAAGTTTTTTTTTTTTTTTGCTGGGAACATTAGCTTATTTCTTTAATAATCTTTATGCTTGCCTCTCAGTAGTTTTGTTAATACTTCAGTTGTTCTCATTTTTACCTCATGATAGCATTTATAGAAAAAAAGCATCCCCACCCCCTATTGTTTTTCATTTGAAATTATTTTGTATTTGAAACTTATTTTGGACTCTTTCTTAGTTCAAAATACTTTCAGAGTGTTCCATTACTTCCTCTTTTATTTCTCTTTGTTAAAAAAAAACTTTGGGCTGGTAAAATAATTTAAAAAAATTTACTGTTCTGCCTTTGAGCATCATTAGGGGCTGTTGGAAAATTACATGCCTGCCACAATGTTTTTAACATCTCAAAAGCCCTTAGCTCCAAAACTCATTTTCAAATGACCACAATGCCCTCTGAGCTGCAGTTGGAATAATAGCATCGATCATGCTTTTCTTGGAATTCTTTAGCTTTGAAACCTGTGAAGCTTATTTTCTTATGAACTTAAGACTTTCACTTTTGGTGTATTTTCTGGTATTAAAAATTGCGGGTCAGGAGTCCAGAGGATTATTTTCTAGTTTGTTTCATCACTTGGTGTTACAGTGTTTCTAACTCAATTCAGGTTGCCTCAGATTGGCATATTTATCACTCAGGCACGGTATGATAAAGAACCCCTGAAAGAACCACCACAGACTTGTTAATGCTGTTGCCTCTGATGGTTTTAAAGCCTCCTTCTGTTGTTTCTTCTCAATTCCTTAAAGATGCAGACTCCTGACAACTGCCTGAATGACTGTGTATAAGTTATAAAGAAAGCTGTTTGCTTCTTAGCTTTCTATAATAACCCGCGCAAAGACAGAAGGCCTGAAAGTAATATTTAGAAGTAATATTTATGCTCTAAAAGTAATATTTAGAATACAGTTCGTTTACAACAGACAATAAAATATAAAATGATGGGGGTATCTTTGAAGTAATCTGAGGACATTTTTTTTCTTTCTCTTTAACAAATATGCATTAAATTAACAAGGGGCTAAACCGTCCATGATGAAAAAGAACATATCAAGTGAAAAACATCCTGGGAAATTCATAAATCCATGAGCCAGAAAGAAGAGAGATCACCGATTGCAATATAGCAAGTTAAAGTGAGATATGGACATAACAGGACCAAGGAAAGAAACAAACCTAACCAGAGCCAGGAAGACTTTGTTCAGGGATGAGTGTGTGAGGTGAAGATATGGTATGTGTTGGCCAGTCATAAATAACAAGAAGGGTTCTCCAGATTAAACAAATAACGTGTGCACGGAGGTATGGTATTATGGTATAGTATATGTCAAGGCCATCCTTCTCTTTACCCATCTCACTCATTCTCCTTTATCCTCTATGTCCTGGTACTGTGTTATGCATGAACAATTGAAAAACTCAGGAGACCATTTAGTTCAAAGGTGACTTTTAGTCAAGTATAGTCTAGAGAGGAGTATTGAAATAAAAGAGGAACAGAATGATGTACAGGGGAAGTCAAGGCCTGATTGGAACCCTCATGCTTCAGGTAACCTTTGTTCATTGAAATGTAATTATATGACATGAGAGAGAGAGAGAACTGTAATCTTTGTACATACTTTTGAAAGTCTCAGTACAATGTTTTAAAAATTTGCCCAAATTCTTCCACTATTCAGCAGTTTGTTCTGAGTAGTATCTGTTATATAAACAAATGTGCCTATATTGCACATGTGTTTTCAGAATGTCAGATTATTTCTAGGTTTGGTTGACCATGAGGAAAGCGCTGTATGACAGTTCTGTGTAGACACTCTGCAGACACTTGTTTTCATTCCTCTGGAATACTTAGGTGTTGAGTCACTGACTCATCATACCTGGTTGTGTAAAAACTTATCAAACACTTTCTAAATAGCTGTAGCATAGTGGTTGTGCATAATATTTGAGAATTCCTCATACATGCCAACCTTTAATTGTATGAGTCAATTTAGCATCCTAGGGATGTGCAATATGACAAAATTGTAATGTCACTGACATTTTCCTGTATTCTAGTGATGAAAATCAAGTTTTTAAGTGTCTACTTCCTTGATGAACTATTTGTTTCTCCTTTTTCATGAACTCTGTGTTAAAGGTTTACAAATCTGAATATACATCAAAACATGTTTGGACTTTTACCGGGGACACGCTAATAGTTATTAATATTTCTTTTCCTCTGTTACTGATGTTATATAAAATGATGTCCTTGGTAATGATTTATGTAGCTAGGTTTGAAACCCTATTATTCTGTGCCTCTCAGATGATGTTTTATGATCACCTGGAGGGCAGGTTACAACCTGGATTGCTGTGGAGGAGCTCCCAGATTCTACTTCAGTGTGTTGGAACTGGAGTGTGAGATGTGTGTCTGTGAGTGTGTTGGAGCTGGAGTGTGAGATGTGCGTCTGTGATAATCTGTATTACTATAGTCTGTAAATTTCTGTGCTATGATGTTTATGCAGCACCTATGCCTGGAGGAAAACTGTACCCGCCAGTGCCGGCTTCTTCACAGGCTTCAGACTCTCTCAAGTCTCTTTTCTTGGCATTCTTCTAGATTTTCTGCTGATCGCCACCCAATTCTTGTTCTCATGGCATAGGAAATTAATTTTTTATTCATTAAGAATTAGTTCAAATTTCATAATTTTGTGAACCCTGTTCAGATTCTCTTTTATTGTAGTTCTTCTACTTTTATTGTCATGATTCATACGATGATTGCACCAATCAGACTTTTATAAAGTACATATATTTCACTGTATCACTGTCTTCCCGTTCATCATCGATTTGCTCGAGCGGGCACCAGTAACATCTCCATATGACCTGACTCATGCAAGTAGAGCCCAAGGGCACCTGCTTGCTCCAGGAACATAAAGAGCCTCAAACCATTCCATCAGGTCATGGGAATGAGGTCTATAATTGTTACTGGTATCTGGCATATCAAATACGACACGGGTAGCTTGCTAGGCTCTGCCGTGCGGGTAGCATACTCTTACAGTCATCTCAAAATCCAGCATTTATTGATGAACCGCACGCGCGGCAGCTGTGATAGACTGGTCTGCTATATATATCTGTAATATATATATATATCTATCTAAGATATATAATATATAAGATATATAATATATATCTGTAATATATATTACATATATTTATATATAATAAAATATATATAACTTAATGGGGGACTGGTCCATATGTGGCAGTATTCAGATATTATTCCTGATTATGTGCTCAGATTATTCCTGGCAATGCTCGCGACTACATGTAGTACTAGGGATACTCCTGTTTTTTTTTTTTTGTTTGTTTGTTTTTTCTTTTTAGGTCATACCCAGCAATTCTCTGGGGCTATTTCTGGCTCTTTGCTCAGGAATTACTCCTGGCGGTGCTTGGGGGACTATATGGGATGCCGGGGATCGAACCCTGGTCAGCCATGCACATGGCAAACACCCTACCTGCTGTGCTATCGCTCTGCTCCTCCCCACTCCTTTTTTTTTCTATTTTTTGGGTTACACCTAGCCATGATCAGGGGTTAATCCTGCTCTGCACTCAGGAATTATTCCTGACAGTGCTCAGGGACATATGTGATACCCAGGATCAAACCTGGGTTGGCAATGTGCAAGGCAAACACCCTCCCTACTGTACTATCACTCAGGCCTCCTGTTTGTTTTTTGGGCCACACCTGGCTGTGTGCTCCTTTATTATTCCTGGCTCAGTGCTCAGGGATCACTCTTGGTGAGCTCATTGGGAAATATGGGGTGCCAGAGATTAAATCCAGGTTAGCAGCATGCAAGGTAAGGACCCTACCTCCTGTACTATCACTCTGGCTCTATACTGGGGATTCTAACTGGGTTGGCCACATGCAAGGCAAATTCCTTCCTTCCTGTATTATCTCTCCAGTCCCAAATAGATATTTATTAGTTTTGGCTGCAACATGCGTCTCTTTATAAAACCAGAAATATCTGTATATTATTCTTCAAATATAGCAACTAAATAATATATGATTCATTTCTGAATTTCCACTATTTCATTAAATTATTTTGGTGGTCAAAAGATCACGTGACTGCCCACCTATAAGATGGTCAGACTTCTTCATCAAGACCCTGAACGAACAGTTTGAGGCTCTTCGTATTTCTGAAGCAAGCAGATGCCATTGGGCTACACTGGCACGTGATAGGGTCAAATGGAAATGTTACTGGCACCCACTCAAGCAAATCGGCGAATAACAGGATGTCAAGAGATCAACTTTCGTTGCCTCCAGAGCAGTGCGCTGGAGCCCCAGAGGTCTCTTCCAGTGAAGCTTGGCCAACTAGGCCAAATATTTCAGTGCTAGGATTCAAGGATGCAGAACTGCTCAAGTTATGCGGTGCCAGGTACCATTAGGGCCACACCCAGCTATGCTGAAGTCATACTTAAGCTTTCTCAAGATATGTGCTACTGAGGATCAAACATTCATGCAAAGCTTGTACTTCTGGCCCCTATGCTATCTCTCCAGATCCCCTGTGGATTGTAGGGTTTTTTTTTTGCTTTTTTTGATTTTTTTATTTGAAACAAAGGGTTTAGATTTTAACAAAATCAAGCTTATTTTTTCTTCTGTTGCTCATGTTTGCAGTGTCAAATGTAAGTTGACTTTTTGATTTTGCCAAATTGAAGGTTTGAGAAGTTATTCTGGCAGAACCAAATTGAAAATGCATCAGCAGTTAAATATTTGAAGGGAACCCTACCTAGCAGCCATGCGGTTCATCAATAAATGCTTTATTTAGAGGTGACTACAAGAGTATGCCACCCGCACGGCAAGCCTGGCAATCTGCTTGTCTCGTATTTTATATGCCAAATACCAGTAACATTTATATTAGGTTATTCCCATGACCTAGTATAATGGTTTGAGGCTCTTTATGTTCCTGGAGCAAGCAGATGCCTTTGGGCTCTACTAGCATGAGACAGGACATATGGAGATGTTACTGGTGCCCGCTCCAGCAAATAGATGATAAAGCGGGAAGATAGTGATAGTGATAGTGATATTTTGGTGGTATGTATTTTAATGAACTAGTGATGGTTGGGTGAATAAATAAACATGATATATAAGACTTTTCACTTTCTCAAAAGGTTTAATACTACAATTGATCACCTGCTATTAAATTGACTTCTAGATCACATGAATAAGACAGCAAATATATAGCAGAAACTAAAATAAAAAATCGTATATCATCATAGTCTACCTAAATTACTATATTTTTTAGCAATATCTTGATAAGGGTACTTTAAAAGTATTTTTTCTGCTTGAACAAGACAAAAAATATGCAAATTTGACAAGATTCAACACCAGTTCAGATAAAAGCTCTCCATAAAATGGGGATTGAAGGAACCTTCTTCAAGATAATCCAGGCAATCTACTACAAGCCCACAGCAAGCATAATTCTCAATGGGGAAAAAATGAAAGCCTTCCCCTTTAGATCAGGGACAAGACAAGGCTGCCCACTCTCACCACTTCTATTCAATATAGTACTGGAACTACTTGCCATAGCAAACCAGGGAAGAAAAAGACATAAGGGCATCCGGATAGGAAGGGAAGAAGCCAAGTTATCACTATTTGCAGATGACATGATATTATACCTGGACAACCTGAAACTCTCTACCAAGAGGCTCCTAGAAATAATACATTCCTATAGTAGAGTGGCAGGGTACAAAATCAATACCCAAAAGTCAATGACCTTCCTCTATGCAAACAGCGAAAGAGAAGAAAGGGGCATTAAAGAAACTATCCCATTCACACTTGCACCGCAGAAAATCAAATACCTAGGAATCAGTTTGACAAAGAATGTAAAGGATCTCTACAAAGAAAACTACAAATCGTTACTTCAGAAAATAAAAGAGGACAGGAGGAAATGGAGACACATTCCCTGCTCATGGATTGGAAGGATTGACAGTATCAAAATGGTAATACTCCCTAGAGATTTATACAGATTCAATGTGGTCCCTATAAAGATACCCATGATGTTCTTCAAAGAAATTGAACAAACACTCTTGAAATTTGTATGGAATAATAAAACCCCACCCCACGAATAGCTAAAGCAATCCTTGGGAAAAAAAAGAGGGGGAGGTATCACTTTCCCCCAACCTCAAGCTCTACTACAGAGCAGTTGTAATTAAGACAGTGTGGTATTGGTGTAGAGACAGACCCGTAGACCTATGGAATAGAACTGAATATCCTGAAACACACTCTCAAATATACAACCACTTAATCTTCGATAAAGGAGCAAAAATATTAAGTGGAGCAAAGAAAGCCTCTTCAACAAATGGTACTGGGAAAACTGGGCAGCTACATGTAATAAATGAACTTAGATCTCCTTCTAATGCCAGGCACAAAAGTCAGATAAAATGGATTATAGATCTCAACATCAGACATGAATTTATAAGGTACATCGAAGAAAACATAGGAGAAATGCTCTACGACATCGAAACTAAAAAGTATCTTTAAAGACGACACACCACTGACCAAACAAATGGAAGCAAAGATAAACAAATGGGATTATATAAAATTGAAAAGCTTCTGCACCTCAAAAGTAAAGGTGACCAAGATACAAAGACAATCCACAGAGTGGGAAAAGATATTCACTCAATACCCATCTGACAAGGGGTTAATATCTAGGATATATCAGGCACTGGTAGCACTTCACAAGAAAAAACAGCCAACCCCATCAAAAAATGGGGAGAAGAAATGAACAGAAGCTTCCAAAAAAGAAGTTTGAATGGCCAAAGCGCATATGAAAAAGTGTTCTTCATCTGTAATCATCAGGGAGATGCAAATCAAAACAACAATGAGGTACCATCTCACATCACAGAGACTGGCACACATCCAAAACAGCAAGAACAAATGGTGCTGGCGTGGATGTGGGGAAAAAGGACTCTCATCTACTGTTGGTGGGAGTGCCGACTGGTCCAGCCCTTTTGGAAAACAATATGGGCATTCCTCTGAAAGCTAGATATTGAGCTCCCATTTGATCCAGCAATAGCACTCCTGGGAATATACCCGAGACACTGAAAAACACATAGCAAAATCACTATCTGTACTTCTTTATTCATCCCTGTGCTATTCACTATAGCTAGAATCTGGAAACAACCTAAATGCCCGAAAACAGAGGACTGGTTAAAGAAACCGTGGTTCATCTACACTATGGAATACTATGTAGCTGTCAGAAAAGACGAAATTATGAAATTTACCTGCAAATGGATGGACATGGAGACTATCATGCTGAGTGAAATTAGTCAGAAGGAAAAGGACAGATATAGAATGACTGCATTCATTAATAGGATAAAATAGATACCAATGTTTTACTAAGTGTGGGAAATGGTAATGGCAGATTAAAACTCACCATTGAATATGCACAAAGAGACTTAAGTGATAAACTCTAAATATCTGCAGGGCTAGCCACAATGGGTAAAAAAGAGGGAGAGAGTTGCAGAGATAGAAAGAGAGACAGAGAGAGAAAGAGAGGAAACTGGGGTACCTGCTATTGAGGCAGCCTGGTGTGGGCGGGAGGGGGGGGGGGGTACATTGGTGGTGGGAATGGGGCACTGGTGGAGGGATGGGCGCTGGAATACTGTATTACCAAGAACCAATTATGAACACCTTTGTAATTTTATGTCTCACGATGGTATAATAAAAAATTTTAAGAAATATGCAAAGAAAAATTTAAGAAGAAAGCAAAGTGTGAATCTTCTTATATTATTATGTTTGTTTCTTGAAGATTTTTATTGTCAAATAAAAGTGTTTCCTTTAAACAAATTTGACTTTCTACAGCCATCTAAGACACAAAGCTCCATATACAGATGATGTTGCCAGAAATTTTGTGGTGCTATTTTTTGAAGAACTTCACTTATAAAAAAGAGATGGCAACAATAGTACCAATAATGACAACAACAGTAGTTGCAATCTACTCTTTAGCTTTGTGAAATTCCATGCATTGCAATTTAAGCATCACAAGAACTCTTATAGAATGTATTATTATTCCAATTTTATATCATACAACATAGAAATTTTACATAGAATCTAAAAGAACTAAATTTGTTCAAGTTCAATAAGCTAATGCATTTCTATATAGTGTTGGCAGATGAAATATAGAACATGTAACTCAATTTAAATATTATATAAATAGCAGTTTTTCTGGTTGAAACTATCTTCCATGTACTATTTAAAACATGATTAGAAAATCATTCACTGTTTATGTGAAATTTTAATTTCAATATGTAGGTTGTACTTCTATTTACTAAGTCTAAAAACCTGCTGCTTTTTGAGACTTTGCAACAGAACATTAGGCCATAAACTCTCTTAAATGGCTTATATTTATGGAAAATTTTTAATTTACTTAAATGAACAAATATAAGATAAATACCATACCTTCAGCACAGCATCAAAACTCTTATTGAACACAGTTCTGCCTTCCTGTTCGGAGTTAAAGCCAAGACCTGGAGGCAAGAACTTAATGGCATGTGCCTGGAGACCAGAGTTGCTGCTATTGGAGGTATAGGGAGAGGAAACACATTTGAGGTCATATAGAGTTTTGGAGATCATTGTCAAGACAAATGTCTCCCCTCTGATGGAGGTGTGGCGCCATTACACAGAACAGCATGGCATGGCTAAGTTTTGTGATATCTACATGGTTTGGTGTCAATTTGATCTATTTCTGACAGATCAAACGTTACGCACATTGCATGGTACTCATCTTATGAAAGAGTGGGCATCACTGGGATGGCATCCACTCCAAGACGCAAAGGTGGAAGTGAAAAATAAAAGAAGTATGCTAAGAACATGCTCTCATAGGTGAACTCCCCCAACACAATGGTATTGTATTTATATGCTATTTATTTGCACCATAGAGTGAAACCTGTCAACATAAATGTAGCTGGAAGCAGTGGAGCTCAATCCTGCTCTGATAAGTTTTAGCAGATCATTTTGTCTACTGTTTGGAGAACAGTGAGGGAAGGACTAGGGCAGTTGCAGGGGGCTATTACAAATGTTTAGCAACTGCTTCTGTGGCTTCTTTTCTGACTGGTGCTTTCCTGGGCTCATATTTTATGCTGTTCCTTTGAACTCTGGCTCTAACTCCCAACTTGGGGTTCTGGAGAAGAGCATCATTTTCTCGGTTCTGAATTGGGCCCTAGTGTGGATTCACACTAGACTTAAAGGAGCTTGGTTCCAGTTGTGTCAAGTAGGAATTGTCATCTCTGGCTCCTACAGAAGCTAACCTATCACAAGAGAACTGTTCTCTCACCAAAAGAAGAAGGAAGTGCCATGACAAAATTGCCTTCAAGAGGAGAGCAGGCAGCAGGCAGTGTGAGGAATATAAGTTAGACAAGTAGATTTCAGTATAAAAGAGACAATTTCTGGGAATCTGTAGAAACAGTTGAGAGATAGTAAGGGGAGAAAGGTGACTACAGTTATGTAGGGGTTGACCTGATGCCACTAGATCTTAATTATTAGCATATAATTATGACCTAATTTATACCATATCTGGGCAAACACAGAAAAATTAGGGTTGAAACATTAAAATTAAGAGCAATAATAAAATAAATGGAAGAGTAGGAACACCCTACAACAAAAACACAAATTTAGAAAAGTTTCAAATAAATATCAGTGCCAGACATGTGATTTTTAGATATTTAATTTTTTACAGCTGTCCTTCATCAGACATATTATTATGGTTCCTAATGCATGATAAACCAAGAACACAGACCAGTAACTTATATTGAGTCAAGGAGATTTGAACCACGTCTCACAGACTGTTGACAAAGCAGAAACCAGCAAATCTTTAGGGAAAGTTTACAGTGATGGACTAGACAGAACTCTTTAGATAAAATAGGACCTGCAATCAAGAAAGATACTGAGAAGAGCAAATCTCAACTTTACTAGGATGAGCACCTATTGCATGGAATCAGCTCTACAGAGGCAGGATTCAGGGTGAATAGTCAGAACAATATGCATGTCTCTTACCCTTTGCTTCACATCAAAGACTTCATATTCCATTTCTGGCCAAGTAGCTCTCATGGCATTTGTGCATTGGCAATATAGAACCCACGCCAGATAGCTTTCAGGACATATGTATCTTATTCCAAATTCTACAAAAATGATGAATAGGGATTTTTCTATATGCTGTCAATCTATGTTCTCATGAGGAAAGGGAAGATAGTACATGATGGATTGAATTTTGCTCAATTTAAAGTTAACAGCTACACTGAAAAACAGGTCCAAGACAAAGAGGATAAATAACCACTTTCTATTATCTGAATGATTTCTTCCTCTAGGTTAGTTAGTCTACCTTTGAGGGTCTGTGGACCAGGATCTCATCTTTTGCCTAGTATTCAGTTTAAAGGAGCATAAAAAGGCATAGAAGCATGATAAATAATAATGAATATGTAGGTGAAATATTTTGTTATAAAAGAGCAGAGAGCTTCCAAAAAAAAAAAGATACACTTCTGATTTTGATTATAAAGACTGAGAGGATTAGCCAGTATTCTATAGGCATTCCAAACTGCTTTTACTTTTCCTCTACATGGTTGGATTTTTTAGCCCACATCTCATCCCTTGTATATAAAATTCAGTTAACTTGTAAGCCAAAGTGATTTATCACTTTACTGTTTTGTTAAATGCTTGGATTATGTATTATAATTTACCACTCAGCTAGCATATCTAAGTCTTACTCAATCCTGCAATGTGATTCTACTATGGATTTTTACTGGATTTGCCCAATTTGATTGTTTGTAATCAGCAAAAGAAAATGTAATTTCAAGTAGAATTTAAAAGAGTTCAAATCTTCCTTAATCCATTAGTATGTCTAGCTTGTTCAGAGTTACCTTGTGGAATTGATGGTTTAGCTCTGTAGTTGCAAATTTCAATTTGATAAAAGTACAAATTCCTGGGCTCTTCCTAAGAAAATCTATATCAGTATTTATAGCAAGTGTCTTAGGTATTTAGAGGTAGGTTAATCAACAACTTTGCTTTAGAAAGCTCTGTACTGGCTTCTCTTCAGCTCCACACACATTTGATAATCTAGTTCTTCATCTTATCTAATATAGTTAGGGAGTTCACATACGCTTTATAATTTATCTAGGTATTAGGCTCTTTCATATCATAAATTTATTAAGACTCATTTTTTAAGACTAGTTTTGTCTCTGGTTAATTTATATAAAAATAGATTACAACTTTGTTAAAACAAAGAACAAAAGTTTGAAAGTAAATATCTTACTTTTGAAGCTTCTAGTAGTGTATAAAAATTACTGATTGTTTATTCATGTATCCACCTATTTACCTCTCATATGAAGTATCTAGTGAATTTTTCATATTAAATATACTTTTCATACTTCTATGGAAGCATACGTGATTTCATGCTTCCATGATTCCATAATAATAAAGGATAATTTGAATACGCCTTGTCCAATTAGCACATGCTGTCTGTAATTTGGCAACCTTGGAGGTAAAATTCTAACCTCATTTTTTTCATGGTCCTAAATTACCATTCCATTTATGATCACCAAATCTCCTGTGGTTCTTACCATATATACTATTTGAATTTACTGTCTGTGATCCCTAGCTTCAGCTAATTTATAGCCTTGAGAAGAGTTATACAATTTCTCTTTGTTGCTATGAAAAATCTCAGACCATGCATTTGTGGCCAATCCACAAATGTTTGCTAATGAACGGATTTAGAAACAAGACTGTGGTAGTGGTTTTATGGTGTACTATAGCATATCAAAATTAAGTTCACTTAATTTTTTATTTCATTAATTTTATTTTATTTTTTCCACTTTTATTGAGGCACCGAGATTTACAATACTGTTGATAGTTTCATGCATACAGTGTTCCAACAACACACTCTCCACCAGTGTCAGCATCCTTGCACCAATGACCCAGGGACTCTACCCCTTGGTAAATGAATTAATAAGTGTTATACAGAAATAAAATATATAGACTTAAGTTATTGGAAATCACAGATAATTTTTTGCCATAACTAACTCTGTATAAATGATCAAATCTCTGTTATTTTTTACATGAGAAAAACAAGTTTTCCATCTATATAGTATTAAGATGCTTGAGAAAAAGAACCATTTACTTACATGTTTTATTTAACATACAAAGCAATAGTTTTAGTAACCCACATTTTAATCATTGGCCACAGGTAATAGATACCCAGTAGGTGAATGGGTTGCTTTATGGAACTGAATTTTGCTACCTTGATATTTAGAGCTTGACTGATAACCAACCAGTGCTCCTGCCTTTAGATTCCAAATGCTCCACAAAGATTGCTATGACTTTCAAGTGTCTCATCAGTTCATTTTGCTGTATGTATTCATTTCAGTCATTTCTGTCACTCACTCATTTCTTTTTTTTGAGTGGCATGCCAGAATTTCTTTAAGACGACTGTATATTGAATACCAACTCTTTTCTTTTTTTTTTTTTTTTTTGGGTCACACCCGGCAATGTTCAGGGGTTACTCCTGGCTCTGCACTCAGGAATTACTCCTAGCGGTGCTCAGGGGACCATATGGGATGCCAGGGATTGAACCCTGGCCTGCATGGGCTGGCCGCTTGCAAGGCAAACACCCTGCCCGCTGGACTATCGCTCCGGCCCCACCAATTTTTATTTTTGCCCTCTACTGCATGTACCTAAACCTGATTAGAGGGTCTGGAATGGATATCTCAAGGAGTGGAATATGGGTTTGCATGTGCGAGGCTCTGAGTTCCAACTCTGGAACCACATGTTTGCCTTAGTACTCCCTGTAGTAGCATAACATCTTAAAGCTCCAAGCACTAACTCTCAGGTCCGGCTCTGCTGACCCAGTATCTCTGGAATTGGCCCTTAGGTTTCTGAGCACAGTTGGGGAACCCTACCACATTAAAATATACACAAGTAAAATTATATAGGATCTTACTCTACATTTATTATGTTCAATGCCCTTTATTATGGCAAAAAAATAACAGGATATTTTTGCTTTTTTTTATTCTGAGAATCAAAGGTAATTTGGTTTATGTGATCTGGAAAGGACAGAGGAGTGGAAACCGGATCAGAGAATTTCTCTTGATCAGTCACTAGGTGAAGCTTCTCAGTCTAGGTTCACACTGTGAGTATTAAGCAAAACTCAACCTCCTCAGTGTTTTCTAAGTCTTAGAAACAAAAGAAAATATCAGAGATACGACTTAATTCTTTAGATTCTCTAAGCCACTACAGAGTCCTTCCAAATAACAATAGTCTTTTTCACTTACTTTCTGAGTATTTGGGGCATTGAAAAAAAACAACAGCAACCATGGTTTGGATTTATTTTCTTGGCTGCATGGCTAGCCAGCTCTTGTTCCTTCAGAAATGGAATTTCTGAAACACAGACTCGCTCAGACAGAAGATCAAACAAAATGAATTTTAGAAATACTTTTATCAAGCTACACTATTTCGCAAATAAGACAGCTGAGACAAGGAGAAGTTATTTAAGACGATTCCATTGTCTTGTATAGTGACTATTCTGGGACTAAAAATGTCTCCAGTATCATCTCCTGAATTTGGCACCTGTCTTACACTTTTACACTTTTAATTCTAACTAATGTCTGGAGTGATTTCAAGACTATGCAGATGATACTTTTTCACTTCTGACTTTCTTAGTTCCTGGAATTCTTCATACGTAATGCCCTTGGTTTCCTCTTCCATCACTTCTTCCTCTCGGATCTCATAGCCCCTTTCCTCTCTAAAACATCTCAGTCTCAAGGTCTCCTCTTCCATTTCTCTCATTTCCCTTCTGGTCATTGGTAATTTTTCCCCTTTGTGTATCTATTTCCTCTTCCTCAATTCATCCACTTGTGTTACTGTTTTTCTATAACCCGTCAGATTGGGCTCTCTTTCTATCTATCAATATTTTCAACTCTGTATCTGTCCTTGCACTTATCTGACAAAAATACAATTCTAGAACTGTTCCTTCTTTTCTATGTTTACATGAGAGTTGATGAAACTCAATAAAGAAAATCCTGAGCCAGGTTGATCACATCGCTGCCTTAACAGTGATTCTCAGGGTATAGGGCCCAGCCAGCAGCATAGACATGGGTTAGAAACTTGTTAAAATGCAAATTCCTAAGCTTCCTAAACATACCGAATCAGAAACCTTTGCATAGTAGACAACATTCTTTGTTTTCAAAGTATTCCCAGTAATTTTCTTCTTTTAGTTGCTATCAGTGTGCTATCAATTTCTGGTCTCCTGCTTTATCTGACCATTACCTTAACTATCTAGATTTGCTCTACAAATTAGTGACTTTCCATTTCTTCATGACATTTTCTTTAAATATTACCTGTCACCTGACCTGTTTCTCTTCTCTCTCTCTCAAATGTTATCACTCTCTAATAGTAAGGGAAATATCTCAGACACCTGATGCCAAATCTTCAGGCTTATGTTTAGTTAGTATCATATTTCTCTCCCTCATGTGAAAAGCATGTGCTCCAGATCTAATATCTTCCACCTTTGGGAATCTCTCCTTTTCTCTTTTATAAAATTCTCCCTCTCTACTGGAATAGTCTATCAAACCTCATCAAAATTTATATTCTAACACTTGGGGATTTTAATTCAAAGTGTGATAAAAAAGCACTGTAGGGCTTTAAGTACTGGAGTAGCAGCATTTAATGCATAATTTATAGAGACATCTTTCTGCATAGAGAATGGATTGCACTGGCTGAAGCAAGAAAATAAGTTTAGCTGTAACGGGGATGAAGTTAACTTTGAGTTATGATTTGGAGGTACTGTTTGGGGAGGGTGGAAGGAATCAAAGGTAATTCTAGTCATGTTAAAAAGTTATGTGAATGCTAATGCTATTTAACAGAATAGGGAAGTACTTGGAAGAAAATAAATGACTAGAAATATCCGCGATAGTTTTGGCATGTGAATTTATATTATTAGACACTGGTTGAATATTAAGAGATGTCAGTTGAATACTTTCACTTTAGTATTCTTGCATTCCAAAATCAATCAGGAATAAAAATATAGATTTAGGAATTTAGGGCTTGTAAGTAATGCTTAAAGCTCTGCTACTTGATGATAAAATCACCAATATCATCAAAATATGTATAAAGCAAAGTGTATAGAAAGAGAAGTGGGAGTATTACGAGAAGTATTCTAGCTCAGGAAATGATCATGAGCCATAGGTAAGTTTCTGTGCCAAATTCTGCCCACAGGTCAATTAGAATATCAGCGGTGAGATAACTGTTGGAAATGGCAGTGTGGAGGTCTCCAGTCATCTTGAGAATAGTCACAACGGAATGGTGACAACAGGCATGTTGGGTTGCAAAAATTATACAGCAGAATTGAAGTCAGACTGAAAGAGATGCTGGTGTTTTGTTATCTATCCTAGTCTTTATGGAACAGAATCCAGAAATCAAAACAATTCTAAAATCAGAAACTTAGCTCTTCAGATTGATGTAGGCCTTTGTAGAAGTAAGGGTGATTATTAAGACTCACGTTTAGAAAGTTTAAATGAAAGCATGATAGAATTTAAAATGAGCAAGGATGCTACAAGGGGTGACTACAAGAGTATGCCACCCACACGGCAAGCCCGGCAAGCTGCCTGTGTCATATTTGATATGCCAAATACCAGTAACAATTATGTTAGGTCATTCCCATGACCTAATATAATGGTTTGAGGCTCTTTATGTTCCTGGAGCGAGCAGATGCCCTTTGGCTCTACTAGCATGAGACAGGACATACGGAGATGTTACTGGAGCCCGCTCGAGCAAATTGATGATGAATGGGAAGATAGTGATAGTGAGAGTGAAGGACGCTAAAATTAATGTAGGGCTCTATAAGTGGGAATACTGTTAGAATGGTTACCAAATAACAGCCACATCGACAAATTATGTTTTATGTTATTATAGGTAATAGAAAGCATAATATTACTAGGTATAAGTTAAATGATTAATATTATTAGTTATGAGTTATTTGAGAATTGGCAACACACTTGCCTTTTATTACTTTTATTAGTTAGTTACTTTAAGATGGAATATTTAATTTCATGATGGATAAAACATAAGAAATAGTGTACATAAGAAATAGTGTCCTTATCAGCATTTAATTTTCAAGTCCTTGGTGTGATTCTATAGGAAAGGGCCCCTGAAATGAGTACTACAATGATGACAACGTTGGGAAAATAAAATGTGAAGAATAAAATCTTGGCCAAATCACTAAGTTGTAAAAATTCATTATCAGGCTGCAGGTGTACTGAAAATGAACTGGCTGTACACCAAATTTTAATCTTTGTGAGCACGCAGTAGAAACCCTGATAACTCGCGCAAATGAATATCATCAGAAGACTATTAACAAAAAGAGGAGCCACTGAATAACAGTCACTGCTGCCAGGAAGCATGGAATGCCGAGCTTTCCTGTAATGGTACACTCATGGTTCCCTTTATGAGAAAGCATTTGGGAAAGAGAATCTTTCATGGGAGGCTTTAACTATACCACATATCAGAGAGGATATCTTTATTGTTTATTTTTTTATTCCCTCATGTTTTGTCAAAAACACATCAAGCACTTATTATAAGCAAAGCACTGTTTTAATATATATATGCTGTCTTAAATATATGCATATAAGAAACAAATAACCCCCTTGTGTAATCTTCATTTAGAATTAATTAGCTGTCGATATGCTGGTGCTGTTACTCAAGCATGTGGACACCAAATGTTTAGTTCCTACCAGCGCATGACCCCCATCTTCATCGAAGTCCTCCTCTATCCCATCAGTAATCTCTTCTCCATCTGCATCCGGCCCTCCTTCAGTGGGCTCCTCTGGGGAGTGGTCTGCTGTCTCCGAAACACTTTCTTCTTGGATCAGCTCTACAGTCTCTTCCAACTGCTTCTTCTGAGCTTCTAGGAGGGAAAAAATCAAACACTACTACCTTGGATTGCTCATGAGTCACTGGACAAACCATGAATAAACAATAAACAGCCTATGAAAAATGAAGTCTTTGTATTATTAAGTGTGTGAAGAATCAAATCATAATATATTTCAGTCAAACATATTCCGTCTCAATATTGTGGTGCATTTACATGTAAGCATATTTATTTGTAGGGGAGTCAGCAAACAGTAACGAATCCACATGGTACTAGTATATCCCTGCCTCTCAAGGTGTTGCAGGTGTGGCTTCGGTGCCTGGTTGCATCGGCAGGTGGCAGACAGGAGACAGGCTTGTCTACACCCCCAGTGCTCTGCCCTGTGGGCCCTGGATGGTTGATGGTCTGATATAGAAAATGACTGGACCCCCTGGGATGAACCCAGAGCCACGGCAGAGCCTGGCAAGCTACCCGTGGTATATCTGATATGCCAAAAACAGTAACAATAATGGACCTCATTCCCAATGAATGGAGATGTTACTGATGCCCGCTTGAGCAAATCGATGAACGGTAACACAAGTGACAAGTGACTAGTATATGAAAAAGGAATTATGTAAATAGAACAATATATTGATGCATTCACACACATACACACACACACACACTTTCCTAATAAGGAGATTCTTAGGAAAAGTACAGCAAAAACAAAGGGCAAAAATCAGATAAAAGTTATAACTTGTTCATTTGAGGAAGGAGGATGACAATGTTCATCATTAAGATCAACCCTTGATAAAAGCAGAAAAACTCATAAGGGAAAAGTGGGAAACTATTAAATGTTCAGTGTGATAATGGTAGATCTCAGAATTGCAGAACCAAAGCATTGCCCACGACCTCAGGACTTGGAGTAGTGAATCAAAAAGCTAAGCGGAGAGTGTTTTGCAAATTATAAGTGCTCAAGAAATGCAATGACATTACATATTAATCTGACTCTCTTTAATTACCAGGCTGCATATATGCATATATTCAGTTGGTAGGAATTTGCCTAAATGGAAATTATGCTAACACCAAAGCAATTATTGTTCCTGGTGACTGACTTTCATCTCCTTTCAAATATCAGAATGTGTTGGGTACAAATACATGGGATCACTTTAGACATCTCAATCTCTAATTTAGTCCCAGCTATTTGTGTTTTTTACTAATTTTTATCATTGTTATTTTATCAAATATTTATTTGAATTGATTTCAAATATACTGCACTTTAAGATTATATTCATATATTTTGTGTTAATCAGGAGAGTGAATAGAGTCACAAGATATTTAAGTATTCTTACTTTTTAATATGTGAATTTAAAGGAATTGAGCACTGATGTGTATATTTTAACTCTACACAAACTGGATAAAGTCAGCCATCACTATTAATCATCAGGATTTAAAATAATTTAGCAAGAGAATTTTGCCTTTGACATGTGCCTTCATTTCAGTGTTTAGTTAGGCAGTGCTTTAAGTGCTTTATTTATAAGCTCAAAACATGTGATTTTGCTGATGACCTCTCTGAAAACCAATTGTCATCTATTTGGGGGAAAATGACTCCCGCACAGTGAGTGGGGACATAAGGGTTGTTCCCAGTGATGCTACAACAGGGATAGATGGTTGAAACTAGGTCCCGAGAATGTGGGTGATGCTTTAGGCCCACAATACTGGGGCCTACCAGTATCACGCTTGGGTCACACCTTGTGACGTTAAGAGGCCCATGGACACCCACAACTCAGCCAGGGTTCAATCTATGCAAAGCATGTGTCTCTAATCCTCTGCTATCTTTACAGCATCCAATTTTCCCATTTTTAATTTGAAATCCAAATTCTTGGAAGACATTACCTGGATTGAGAAAATAATTTTGATAACATTGGTTCATAGGCAATCAGTTCATGGAGTTTAAAGGGAATAAAAATTCTATGGTTCAGTTATTTGTAGTCACCTAGATTTTTGGCATCATCTTGATGTAAAACAAGTATTGGTTCATTGTTTAGCGAGTACTTTTAATATAGTAATAACCTTGTTAATTAGAAAAACAAAAGAACTACTCTATTATTAATAATTATCTAATTTTATTCCTATTACCTATGAGTAATATTTTATTTATTTATTTTTTGCTTTTTGGGTCACACCTGGCAATGCTCGGGGGTTACTCCTGGCTCTGCACTCAGGAATTACTACTGGTGGTGTTCAGGGGACCATATGGGATGCCGGGGATCGAACCCGGGTTGGCCACGGCAAGGCAAACACCCTACCCACTGGACTATCGCTTCTGTCCTATGAGTGATATTTTAAATTTATCCCTTATAACATTATTTTAATTAGCATAATAATTTTTCCTACTTACCATACATTTATTGTGTTTGTATGTGTGCTGTGTACACCTATTTTTGTTTCTCCTAGTCAAGCTTCTTTGGGGCAGAAATATTTACTCATCTTTGGTTCTTGGTGACTAACTTAAAGTCTCAAATTAAATATTACCTGAATACATTTGGGAATTTTTATAGGATTAAAGAATGGAAATAAGTGTCATGATGCTGTTTTTAAAAATTATGAGTCTTAAGTGTTTGCTAAATTTGACACCATGGTATTAAAATATATGGATAAAGATAAAAGAATTATCTCCTTGTTGAATTCTTCAGAGTAAGTTTGGGATATGAGGATTTCTCAGAGACTTGTTCATGTTTACACTGAGTATTTTTTCTGGAGAAAAAAGAAACTATGAAGTTTTCAAGGAGTAGTAGGAGGAGCGCTCCTGTGTACACTAGCATCAGTGGCGGGCAGATAATGGGGTCCCTGCTGAGGTGTTTATTTATTTATTTATTTATTTATTTTGGTTTTTGGGTCACACCCGGCAATGCTCAGGGGTTTTTCCTGGCTCTGCACTCAGGAATTACTCCTGGCGGTGCTCGGGGACCATATGGGATGCCGGGATCGAACCCAGGCCGGCACAGGCCGGCCGCATGCAAGGCAAACGCCCTACCCGCTGGGGTATCACTTCGGCCCCCTTTGCTGAGGTGTTTAACTCAGAGTTAAGGGAACAATAGTATTTGTTCTGCAACTGATTACATTTGTTTCAGGATTTTTAAGTAGAGTGTATTAGGATTCAAAAGGCTAACAGTTTATACCTAATAGCAAACTCTAATATGAGCTTAATCAAACATTTCAGTAGATTCACTGTCACTATCACCATCCTCCCGTTGATCATCTATAATATTTATAATGTTGCAAGTTACTGAGTGCTTGTTTAGAGTGGGCCATGTCATATTCATTGTCTCTAGACTTTTAGAGCTGGAGAGATAGTTTAGTGGGTAGGGCACTTGATTTACATGGAGCTCAGGGAACGTTGTCAAGGACTTCCCCTCCCCCCAATAAACTAAAGCAAACCAAAACAAACCCAACCCAACCAATTAATTTTAGACTCTAAAACAGTTGGCAAGGGAAGCCTTTTATTTACTTATTTTTTTTTTCATTTCACATAGGGGGAAACAGGAAAAAAATATATACGTCTTTAGTGTCACACAGTTAATCAATGTAGGAGTTGTAATTTCCACTTAAGGATTTCTAACTCTGTAGGTTTGTTTCTATTTGCTTTCCCTTTTCCTTTCCTTCTTTATTTCATGTGTGTGTGTGTGTGTGTGTGTGTGTGTGTGTGGGGTTAACTGAAAGGCAAGAGCCCTACCCCTACAACTGTCTTTGCAGCCCATAGTTGTGTTACTTTTCTAATATATCTATTAAATATATGCCCAAATTGAAATGCTTTGAAGTATTTTGAAGCTCTTTAGTACAAACAAATGTTTTAAAATTCAAGAACAAAGAAGTCGTTCCTTAAGGTCACTTGTTCAACATAAACAATGATCATCAACAAAAAAGAAGTACAATTGGTAGGCAAGTAACTCTGTTTCAGTGAAAATGGTGCAAGCTTTAAACATTAGTGACGTTCAGATAGTATAGCAGGTAAGGCACTTACTTGCCTTGCACACAGTTCACCTGGGTTCAATCCTCTGCACCCTCTGTGGTCCCTGGAGTTCTCCCCAGAGTGATCCCTGAACTCTGAGCAGGAGAAAGCCCTGCACAGATTGATGTGCCCCAAATGTGCCCCTCAGAAAGATTTTTTTAAAGAAAATAATTTGATACTACATTTTAATATTCATATTTAAATTTTTTTTTCAAACTTGATATATGATTTAGGAAATTACCTTTCAAACTTGATATATGATTTGGGAAATTAGTTAGAATTGTTGGTATTTATGTTCAAAGTATTTTTATTAAATTAGTTTTCTGCATAGCTATTATCATTAATACGACTCTGAAAATAGGTTGAGTTAGCAATTAATTTTTTTGACATGCTGACTTAATTGCTAGATAATTGCAGTTGAATTGTACTTAGCAGATGGTTAGAAGGTATGTTGATACAAAAACAGTCACATTATTCATTAGAGCCAAGATACTTTCCTGAAAATTATTATTTTTCTGCAAGCCAGAAATATAACAGAGTATAAGCTTTGTTATGTTTTTCTACATTATAACATCTATGTATCATATGATTTAATTTAGAGATTCTAATAAATGTCATTTAAAAAGGATGCAAATTATTATGGATGGTATTGCTAACAATACCACAAATGAACATCAAGACAGGGAAGAAACACTGAGGAAAATATAAGTATCTTATAGAAAAAAAAATCATCTCAAAGTTTCTCGTATGTAAAAACTTGGATTGTTAAGTCCCCACAAATTCAATAAATCCTTTAAAATATTACCGAGCTACTCTTTATATGTCATAATCATTTTTATGGGAATCACATCATTTCTTCATTTTATAAATTTTATAAAGACTTTTCCAAATTTCACATACCTATTGTATTTGGGGATCAGAATGTGAAAATAATTCTGTTTGATTTTTAAGTGGAAGGCCTTAGATATTTCGGTAATGTAAACATTCTTGCTATAAGGAAGATGAATGAGGGAAGAATGATTTAGAAGTGGTGATACCATTTTATCCATATGCTTTCTGGATTGCAATTTCCTGACTGATCTGTGTGGATGATGATAGTGCTAGGAAAAATTAAGTCACTGAATTAAATTCTTGAAACAGGTGGGTCTTATGTTGCATAAAACCACCTCAATAAGATTGTTAAAAAGAGTACAGGACAACAAGTGAGAAATTATGAGGGGTTTTGGTACTTGGTGTAATCTTGGGAAAAATAGAAGAGATGGATAAAATGATACCAAAGGTAAGATTCAGCAACACCAGCTCTAGAAGGAGCAGAAGATAATGTTGAGGTGGGCAATTTGACTAATAATATTTATGCAAATGTGACACAGATAGACCTCAGAGCAGTGGCTAGTTAGATGAGAAAGAGGCTGAAAGATTTCAATGAGCATGACTGAAGAATTGCCAATTCCTTCATTACAATAAACTGTGGGCTGTTTACTTCCTGACTATAGGCGCCCTAATTATTATTATTTTTTTGGAGCACTTATTCTAGGAAGCTAGAATTGTAGAATCCCTTCTCTCTCCATCCTTTTCACAACCCAGGGTGTCTTTCTAGTGAGGAGTTAAGACACTGGAGGAATTTTTGTATTTCAGTGTCCGTGAAGGAGCAGGAAAATAAGAGTCACGTAGCACAGATATTTGCATCAGACAAGCAGATTTTCCTTCTAACTCACTCCAGTATTCTTCCCTAGCTTACTCCAGCTTTTTTAAAAAATCTCCCACCTTTTGTTTTAAGGAGAGCTGAGTTCAATTTCTATCCTTTACCGTACTGGCTTGACTGCCAATGAAATAGTCTTGATGTCCTTGCCATTTTAATAATTACCTTGTGAAATTTTTCATTTACAATATCTTAGAAGTAGTTATCAAGATACACTGCAGTAAGCAACTGGAAGAGATTTGATTCTCTTTCTAAAAGCAATTGAATATCTTTTATTTTCCTTTAATTTAGCATCTTTGATCTAATTTTTACAATCATTGAAATAAGCACATCAAAACCTCCCAAATAAGATATGAAATTCTTCATGGGACTAGACAGATAGCACAGGGGTTACGGTACATGTATCTGAGCCTAGTTTAATCCCTAGTATCAATTATAGTCCCCGAAACGCCTCAGGAGTAATCCCTGAACACTTCTACTTGTGACTCAAATATAAAATCAAAAAGATGCAAATAATCAAATATGAGATTATATAAATGCTTGTGTGTGTAGATAACAATATTTTATGTCTTTGGAACAAAAAAAATTGCCCTAATGCATGTTTTAAATTTAGTTTTCCATACATTTTTCTGCTTTTTTCACATTTTTATTTGCATCTCAAAGGGATATATGTCTTATTTCAACCAAGTCATGTTCCTCTGTTATACTGTGGAAAAGTCTCTCTGAGAACTTTTTGAGCATCTGTGACCTGGATTCTTTCTCTCCCTGTATTTCTTGCATGGCTTATTATCATTATTTTTTTTTCTGTCATCAAGCTGAGGATTCTCTTCACTTTTTGGGGGCTCTTTTTCAGTGTACAAGTTGCAATGTTCAGAGCTTACGTCCCTGCTCTGTGCTCAGGGATCACTGTTGTTGGGCTTGCGAATCATATGTGGTGCCTGGAACTGAACCTAGGTGGGTGGGCTGTGGTGTAAGGCAATTGTCTTTCTTGCTGTACTATTTCTCAGGTTCTAGGATTCTTTATACTTTGGATCTTGGATTAAACACTTAGAAAAACATTTTTCTTCCAACTTTCATAGCTTACTTCCTTCTTTGATTCAATTTCCAGAAGGATAAACTGGAGGTAACTCTAAGAACTGTGTATCTGATATATCTTTAATCCATTAGAAATCGAGGCTAGAATTTCAGTTGTAATTTTTACACAGAACTTTTAGGGCCAGTTTCTTTGTCTTCAAGCTTTTCAAACTTTCAGTGTGGCTGCAGAGAGAGCCTCCCAAATTTTCTTTTCCATACCTCTGCATGCAACCTGTTCTCTCTTTTATGAAAGCATGTTTTTTTATGCAAGTATATAGGATTTTTCTATTTGGCTCGATGTTCCGAAATATGCATCATAAATAATTGATGTGCATTTATTTTTATGAAATATGCATCATAAATCATTGATGTGAATTTATTTTTATGTATTTGATTTGGTGAAACTTTTCATTTGGGTTAATTTTATTTTGATAATTTCCCCCTAAATTAAAAAAAAATTAAACCTGATTTTTCCTTTTTGAAAGTGAGTTCTAGCCCTGGCCCGCCACCCCAGCAGAGCCTCGCAACAAGTCAGACGACCCCCCTCCTCCACGAGGGCTGCCTTTTTCCACATCCAGATCTCCCTCTCATCAGAACTCCATCCAGTAGATGAGCCTATTACAGTCCGGATCATTGACACCCACCCTGCAGCAGTTTTTTTTTTCAATCCGGCCCAGGTATGCTGATCCAGAGACTCACAGACATGGGGCAGAGCTGCTACCAGCTCTCCCTGTGCCCAGACACTCACGAGGCACCTGGGAGGGATCACGAGGCACCCGGGAGGGATGGCAGGTTCTAGCCCTGGCCCGCCACCTCAGCAGAGCCTTGCAACAAGCCAGACGATCCCCCCACTCCATGAGGGCCTCCATTTTCCACATCCGGACCTCCCTCTCATCAGAACTCCATCCGGCAGTTCATCAGAACTCCAGAACTCGTTCTGGAGTTCTGATGATGGAGTTCTGGAGTTCAGAACTCTTCAGAACTCCATCCAGCTAGGGATGTAGCTCCTAGGCTACATCCCTAGGAGCTATGTAGCCTATCAGAGCATGGCCCGGTTCATCAATAAATTCTGTATGTAGAGGAGACTACAAGAGTATGCCACCCACACGGCAAGCCTGGCAAGCTGCCCGTGTCATATTTGATATGCCAAATACCAGTAACAATTATGTCAGGTCATTCCCATGACCTAATATAATGGTTTGAGGATCTTTATGTTCCTGGAGTGAGCAGATGCCCTTGGGCTCTACTAGCATGAGACAGGACATATGGGAGATGTTACTGGAGCCCGCTTGAGCAAATCGTTAATGAACGGGAAGATAGTGATAGTGATAGTGAAAGCTCATTAATTAGATACTTATCCAGTAAGTTTTATGATTTCCCCACTGGTACTTTCTGTTTTCAACTTTCTTTTTTTATGACAGTTTTACCAATTCTGTCATCCAAGCCAATATCCAGTATACTTTTACATATTATGCTTTTACATATTAATTTATAAAAACTTTTTTATTGAGGGTAGAACCAAGGTCTTGTGCATGCGATACTGAACTGTTCCTCTATTACTTCACACTCTTCTATCTATTCTTTGAATACTCAAATTTTGTTTTATACTTTTACTTTATTAATAAAGTACCTCTTTCTCTCTGAGAAGTTTTATTCTTCCTACATAGTCCTTTTTTCATTTTTTTCTATTGACTTTTTGTGCTAAATGTTTCCTATCTGGAGATAATTATTCCTTTCAGCACTGGGGTTATTAAAGTATGGAAGGCTGCTTTGTAAAACTGAGGGCCAGTAATAGTTTCTCTGCCAGGTTATCTGATAGTTAATTCCTTGAGTGTCTCTAAAGCAGTATCTTTAAATGCTTCTTTTTTGGCCAGTCAACTAAAATTTCGTTTAATAACCTATCATTCAGATTATAAATGATAGGGAGAGGAATGCCTGGAATTTCTAGAGTAATTCTGTAAACATTTTTATTTCTGTTTTCAAAGGGTCTATGATTTACTTGTTTTCTTTCTCTCTGAGTTTGTCTGAGCTTTTCATAGGAAACTTCTCCAGGCTTTCAATGAGAGAAATGATTGGGAATGGTAATCACTTAATTTGGATCACTTGTTTTCCCCTGTTCATCGATTTGCTCAAGCGGGTGCCAGTAATGTCTCCATTCATTGGGAATGAGGTCCATTTTATTACTGTTTTTGGCATACCAAATACACCAAGGGTAACTTGCCAGGCTCTGCCATGGTTCTGAGTTCACCTCAGGGGGCCCAGCCTTTTTCTATCTCTTTTTATTTAAATTTTTAGTATACCATGGGAGATATAAAATTACAAGGCTGTTCATAATTGGGTCTCTGTCATACAGTGTTCCAGCACCTATCCCTCCAGCAGTGCCCCATTCCCACCACCCACATCCCAAATACTCCCCCCCCGACCCCAGCCTGCCCCTATTGCAGGCACATTTTCTTTCTTTTTTCTATCTCTCTGTCTCTGTCCATGTATCTCTCTCTCTCTCTTTTCTCTTACACTTTATGGCTTGCTCTACAGATATTAATGGTTTATGATATCTCTATGTGCATATTCATTAGTGAGTTCTAGTGTGACATCATAATTCCCCTTTCCCCATAACTTCTCCAGTTTGTTGCAACTAGAATGATCACTACAGTGTATAAATGCGAAAGATCCTGCGAAGGACCTGGTCCTAAAATTCATTATTGTCTAAGATTGTTGCTCTGCTGCTCTGCAGGTGCATGCCAGCACAGCTGAGGATCTGGAGTGTCACTCTTTCAGCTGTTGACTGTGGTGGCTGGGAGCTCATAGGCACGCTTACTGACATGGAGTCTGATGAATGGGCAGAGGAGCCCAAATCCGGCCAGCGTGGCCCCCTGCATGCTTAGTTAGGGTTACATAGCCCTAGGAGCTCTGTAGGACACAGTCAGGGACTGGCTGAGCCTTTTACCATCGGCCGGAACTCCATAGGCTGCTCCATATGAAGGGCCCAGTCTTTTTCTATGTCAGACTATCAACTACCCAGGGCCTATAGGGCAGAGCCCTGGGTGTAGACAAGCCTGTTTCCTGTCTGTCACCTGCTGACGCAGGCCAGCACCGCAGTCAAACCTATAATACCTCAAGGGGTAGGGGAATGGTAATATGATAATTAGATTTGTTTCCTGATACCATTCTGCGCATTCCTGATACCATTTGCATTCCATTCTGAGCCTTTTGTGAGTTCTCTGGTTAAAACTGGACATAGATATATAGGACATGCTAAGTCAAATACATTTTTCCATCTGCTGTCTAGCACTAAGCCTTCTTTCTTGCCAAGGGCTCATGGTTTTATGAAATCACATTCTCACTTTAATTTTTAAATTAAGTTACAGGAGATTAACCTATATGTTTAATTGGCATCTGTAATCAACAGCATCACCAATTTAATCCAAACTATAAATGAGAGCAATGCGGTATCCTGAAAGGAAACAGGAGCTTTGCTCTTGGCAGTGACAGTCAAATTACATCTGGAGCAGTATCTTCTATTTTAAGTACCACAGTATGTGGTTGGCAAACTATAGAAAGGTCAGAGAAGAGCAATGTCAATGGATCAAGACCCAAAACCGAATTAAAGGGGAGGCAACTGAAGTAGTTAATAATACTTATCTAAAGAAAAGAAGGCTGTAAAGGGGCAGTGACCACAATTGAACATTCACACTCCAATTACATTATCTTGCTCTTCATAGGTTTTGGAAAGGTGAAACTATTGTGCTTTCTTTTCTTTTCAAACTCTTAATTGACTGTTATGTTCACAAGTGACTAGACATTAAACTTGGTTTCAGAGGACATAAGGATAATTGAACTAGTGAAAGCAAAATATATTAAGACTCATTGTAAGGGAGATCCATTGCAGGAGTTGAAGAGACAGGTATGAATAGGGATGGGGTAATAATGAAAATGTGTGAACTAAAAGATATTTGCAATCTAAAAAGAACATGACACATAGGCTAGCAGCCATATTGAAAAATTTCAGCTTTTCAAGTCATATATTTTGATACTTATTTGTAATTGTACACTGAGGATATTAAATAAAAATGGATGACTTTTATCAAATATATGAGAGGAGTGGCGGGTTCTAGCCCTGGCCCATCACCCCAGCAGAGCCTACGCAAGAAGCCAGATGACCTCCCACTCCATGAAGGCAGCCATTTTCCACATCCGGACTCCCCTCTCGTCAGAGCTCCATCCAGCAGAAGAGCTGATCACAATAAATGCTTGAGATCAGAGGTGATTACAAGAGTATGCCACCTGCACGGCAAAGCCTGGCAAGCTACCCGTGTCATATTTAATATGCAAAATTCCAGTAACAATTATAGACCTCATTCCCATGACCTGATGGAATGGTTTGAGGCTCTTTATGTTCCTGGAGCAAGGAGATGCTCTTGGGCTCTACTAGCATGAGACAGGACATATGGGGATGTTACTGGTGCTCACTCAAGAAAATCAATGATGAATGGGAAGACATTGATACATTGATAAGATGAGTGGATGGATTTATCTTATGTGTCTGTAGCTTGAGGTTTCTATGAAATTTAGGTCTAATTGGCTATGATTATCTAATCAGATTGACTGGTCATATATCTGGAGCATAAAAAATGCCTCATTGCCTTTAAATACTAGACTCAATGATGGAAAATTTTCTTCCTTCTGTCCCTCCTTCATTCCTTGTTTCCTTCCATCCCTCCCTCCCCTCTTTCCTTCCCTCCTTCCTCCCCTCCTACCTTCCTTCCCTCTTACTCCTTCCCTCCCTCCCATCCTAGCTTCTTCCTTCCCTCCCTCCTTCCCTCCTTCCTTCACACCCTCCTTCCTTCCCCGCTCTCCCTCCCTCCCTCCCTTCCTTCCTTCCATCCTTCCTCCCTTCCTTCCTTCCTTCCTTCCTTCCATCCCTTCCTCCCTCCCTCCCCTCCCTCCCTCCCCTCCTCCCTCCCTCCCTCACTTCCTTCCTTCCTTCCTTCCTTCCTTCCTTCCTTCCTTCCTTCCTTCCTTCCTTCCTTCCTTCCTTCCTTCCTTCCTTCCTTCCTTCCTTCCTTCTAGGGAAGGGGTATTAAAAGCATCTGCTGGCGATACACAGTCTGCTCTTGATGATTCAGTGGTTGGGTAATGGATATAGTACTGGGTGATAGCATTACCATCCTGGCAGTGCACAAAGGCCACCAGGGCCATATCCAGTGATAAATGAGGGCCTTGTGCAGTCGGAGATCAGACTCAGGGCCTGTCAATAGTACAGTGAGTAGGGCACTAGTATTTCATGCAGCTGAGCCTCATTTCATCCCCATCATCACATACCAGGAGTGATTCCTGTGTGCAGAGGCAGGAGCAAACTTTGAGCACCACCACTCAGCTCCCAAACCAGACTAAAACCAAAATCAACTCAATGCCTATCACATGCAAAGCACATCTACTGGAAAAAATGTTTGAGATTATAATCAGTAGCCTAGGTGAGAGCCTTGGGGCTTAGAGAAGTGAAGGGATTTTCTGAGTTGGTTGATTCAGCTCCAATGTTTAGTTGATGGTTTTGGAACAGTTTGAAAGGAAGCAACCATACTATAGGAAGATTACAATATTAAAGGAAGCAACTGGATATCACAGAGTATACATGAGAAGCAATTGCAATAGAGAGAATATAAAATAATGTAATTACTTATAATTAGTCCTGATATCTGAGGGGCTCACACTTGAAACAAGAAAGAAAATGTGAAATGAAGGAAGTTCACACTGCAGATAAGCTCCATTTTGTGTGACTTTTCTCACACTTTGCTCATTATTCTGTATCTGCTTCATGGAACTACTTTTATACTTGAATCTTTCACTATTAAATGAATATAAGGGAAATGGAAATGGGGTCTATGTGAAGGAGAAGAAATGAAGAATCCATGTTAATTACCAAATAATTAACTTGCAATAAAATAGCATTAAAATAAGTACCATTTAAATTTAATTGGGGAACACTAAGTATTTATTGGAATCATTTCCATAATGTAATGTGACCCTTTCCAATAACCCTGATTTTTTCTATAAGAAAAATATAATAAATGATTATCATTTTCCCATAAACATAAATACAGTTCAGGAGCAAATCACAAAGAGAGATAAATTATAAATTAAATCAAATTTTCCTCCTAAGATGCTAAAATGACAAAGATGTAAATATCAAAGAACCATGCTTAAGACCTTAAATATAATTACCTCATGACTGGAAAAATTAAAACATGTATAGGAGTAAGGTGATAAGAAAAGCGCAAGCTTTGAATTGTGGTACATTGATGGAAGATATGTGAAAGTGCAATTCACTGAAGGAAACTGGAAGTTATAATATGACAGAATAAGGATCCCATTCTTTTAGATGATTTATATTGAAATGAGTTTTCCATAATCCTCTAAACTGAAGTGCAAATTGGTTATCAAAGTTCTTTGCTGTAAGGGTTGCTTTACTTAATAACAAATTTCACAGAAGTTCCTCAAAGGGAAATATTGATTTAGGCAACATTACAGGATATTTCAGTCCCAGCAACACTCGAGATAAGTGCCATAGACACCCTTAAGAAAATTTTCTCAAATATAAAGAAGTGTGGGTAGGGTATCTTTCCTCAGTAGAAAATATATAAGAGGAATTTTAAATCAATGCAATTCATGTCCTATTGATATCTGTCATATCTAATCCATATTAAACTTAATAAATGTTTAAAAAGTATATAGGTGTCTGGGAACTCCACTTGGGGTCCCCTACAGTGCCGGGAAGTGAGTTCTCTTCTACCTCCGAAGCAGGCGGGAATGGATGAAATGGATGAAGACTCAGGAATCTGATGCAGTTTTAAAAGGCTTTACTTATCACAGGTTCAGGATACAAATCAGCAATAGGAAAAACCCTGTGCTTAGGATTCCCGGCTAGAACCCCAGCCAAGTGTAGGCCAAGATGGCGGCCACCACTTGTAAAGACCCTGAAAAGAGGAGACAAAGACAAGACTCCCAAGAAGGGTGCGAGCTCACAAAGAGAGAGCCCAAAAGGAGAGTGCGAGAGAGGAAGCAGGCTAGTTTTATACCCCTGCAACTCAGACCTCCCCTCCCACTATTATGGAAAGCAGGGAGGGTCAAATTCCCTCAGGTAGTTTCTCCAAGCACCTCACCTAGGCCCTTTTATATGCTAATGTCTTGAGCCAAGATCTGCCTGGAAATGCCTTTATAGGGTAGAGAAGGGGGTTTCTGAGATGGCTTGTCTCTGTACCAAAGTCTAATACTAGTACCAGTTAAATATTTCTCCAAGCTTTCACAAGTCTCGTCTACTTCACGGTAGTTTTGTATTTTAGATGCCTTTGAGTTATCAGGGAGCCATGCTTGCTTGCTTGGAGGCAAACAGCATTTCTCTCTGGTCTAATTATTTAGGGATCCATCGTGGCCAGGCAAATATGCTGGTAAGATCTAGCTAGTCACACGATGATTGTGGTAGCATGAGAGAATATTTATACCAGCTAGTACAGAATACATGGTCAGATAAACTGCCACATTTAGACTACCCCCCTTATCTATGAAGTGATTTGCAGGCGGCAATTCAGAGCAGATGCAGAGGCTCTTAGAGGAGTCCTGCAACATATAGGTATCTACTTTTTCCAAATGGCTGTATGAAAGTACTATGAAATGTTCATTTGCTTCTATAAACTTGTGTTCTGCCAATAGCAAATGGTGCCATTGTATCATTATTTCATAAATGAGAAAATAAGGTCAAATAAGTGGCATGTGAGGAAACCAGAGTTTAATTTTCTTTCTAACTAGGCTAATACACCTAGCTTCACCCCCTGTTGCAGGACTCCTAAGGGCCGCTGAATCTGCTCTGGATTGCCTCCAGCAAATCACTCCGTAGATAAGGGGGTAGTCTAAATGTGGCAGTTTATCCGATCATGTATGCTGTACTAGCTGGTATAAATATTCTCCCATGCTATCACAATCATCGTGGGACTAGCTAGATCTTACCAGCATATTAGCCTGGCCACGTAGGACACCTAAGTAATTAGACCAGAGAGAAATGCTGTTTGCTTCCAAGCAAACAAGCATGGCTCCCTGATATACTCAAAGGCAACTAAAATATAAAACTACAATGAAGTAGAGGAGACTTGTGAAGGCTTGGAGAAATATTTAACTGGCATTGGTGTTGGTCAAGGACATGCCATCTCAGAAACCCCCTTCTCTACACTTCAAAAGCATTCCTAAGCAGATTTCGGCTCAAAACATTAGCACAGTAAAGGCCCTAGGTGAGGTGCAGGGAGGGATTACCTAAGGGCATTGGACCCTCCCTGCTTTCCATAACAGTGGGGGGGAAGGTCTGAGTTACAGGGATATAAACTAGCCGGTTCCCGCTCTTCCTTCCCCCTTCTTCCTTGTGGGATCTCTCTCTCCTTGTGAGCGTGCATTTCCCCTTGGAAGCTTTTACACGTGGTGGTCGCCATCTTGGCCTACACGTGGCTGGGGTTCTAGCCTGGAATCCTAAGCATCGGGTTTTTCCTTTTGCTGATTTGTATGCCTGAACCTGTGATAAGTAAAGCCTTTTAAAACTGCATCGGATTCCTGAGTTTTCATCCGTTCCTCGCCGGCTTCGGAGGTAGAAGGGAACTCGCTTCCCGGCACTGTCGGGGACCCCGGGGAGCGCCCCGACACACCCCCTCACACCTTGCTTCAATTTCTTCCTGAACTCTGTATGGCTTCCCACTAGAAGGTACTCTTGGTCCTCACCCAGGTGACCCAGATGATAAATAGGCAGATTCCCATTGGATGTAGTCCAGGGGATTGTCTTCAACTGGTTCTCATCAGTTAGGATGGAAACAGATAACCTTACTTCAGTGAAATTCTGGGATCAGTTCATGGGTAGAACCAGAACTAATGATTATAAATTTGCAAAGATCAGAGCTTAAGGCTTGTCTGCCACTGACTTATGTGACTATTAAGACCACTTTATGCCCTGGAGTCTGCTTTCTCATGTCTGAAATTAGGGGTGGGATAAGATCATAGATTTCAAAAGTGAATTATCTGTTTTGTAAAAAGTGAAGTGTTTTTGGCAACTTAAGTCATGTGTTGAATTTCAACATAAAGGCAGTATTTTAGAGATGTTAGTTTATGTACCTGCCAGGTCTCTGAAACATACTCTCTTCTCCAGGGTCTTAAGAAATCTAAGGTCTTGGAAAAAACAATTTTTAGTTTTTTTTTTTTTTTTGGAGAGACTCACATACATGGGGCAGAGCTGCTACCAGCTCTCCCTGCGCCCAGCTGATCACGAGGCACGCGGGAGGGATGGTGGGTTCTAGCCCTGGGCCACCACCCAAGCATACCCTCGCAAGAAGCCAGAGGACCCCTCCACACTCCATGAAAGCCGCCATTTTCCACATCCAGACTCCCCTCTCGTCAGAACTCCACCAAGCAGAAGAGCTGATCACAGTCAGGCTTGTACAGTCACTTGTGGCTGCATGGTTCATCAATAAATGCTGGAGATCAGAGCTGACTACAAGAGTACCCCACCTGCATGGCAGGGCCTGGCAAGCTACCCGTGCTGTATTCGATATGCCAAAAACAGTAATAATAATGGACCTCATTGCCAATGAATGGAGACATTACTGGCACCCGCTCGAGCAAATCGTGAACAATGGGAAGACAAGCGATGTAACCACATAAAGCTTCTTGCTAGGCTCACTGGGATGCCTAGACCTGTATAGAGTGTATAAATGTAAAAGATCCTGCGAAGTACCTGATCCTAACATCCAGTACTATCTAAGACAGTCAGGCCCAAGAGAAAGCCTGATCTTTCCCCATTGAGTTTCATCAGTAAATGCTCGAGATGACAGCCTTCTACTGAGAGTATACCACCTACGCAGCAGAGCCTGGAAAACTACCCAAGTTTTATTTGATATGCCAAAACCAGTAACAATTATGGACCTCATTCCCATGTCCTAAATGAATGGTTTGAGGCTTTTCCTGTTCCTGGAGCAAACAGATGCCCTTGGGCTACATTTGCTCGCAACAGGACATATGGAGATGTTACTGGTGCCTGCTCGAGCAAATCGATGAACAACGGGAAGACAAGTGATACAAGTGAACCACATAAAATGCATTAGAATTGTAACTATTTGTATCAGGGACACTGCCCATAATACAAAGGAGAAAATACATTGAATTAGGAAGCAGGAAAATGACAGGACTTGGCCTTGGGTTAGCCACTGCTGATCCTGAGGATCCTGAATCAGGATATTGGAGATTTTAGGCTTCTATCATGAAGGAGTAAGACATCATAATTGTGATTTTTGAAATCTATTAACTCTGCTATAATTAACTTAATGAAATCTGAAGATTATTTGAACCAAAGGTGTTATTCATGAACTGGTTTTATTTTGTTGAGCAATTATCAATATTAAGATTAAAATTTCTAAGATTAACTATTATTACAATCAAGATTATTTTGATGGTAATAATACTATCAAAATCTATGATATTATCCTACTCCCTAATTTCAGATATGAGAAAGCAGACTGACGGGCTTAAAGTGTTCTTAATAGTCACATAAGTCAGTGATAGCAATATATCAAAATACTTGTCAAGTGATCAAGTGATCAAGTAACCATCAAAATACTTCCCTTTGAAAAGATGTGCGTTATCAACATATTGCTTCATGAGCACCAAAAAATAATTCTATTGTTGAAATTCTTGGCTGAAAGACTATTACTTTCTCAGTGTTAAAGTCTATTAAAATCAGCCAATGGTCTCAGGTTCTTCACTGTCTCTATGACTGACAATGTTCACTGCTTTACTTCCAACATGACAGCGGTCAAAGATCCCTTTTACTTACCTGCCTCCGCCTTCTGCTGCTTCTCAATCTTTTCCAGGCGTCCTAGCAAGGAGTCAATTTTAGTTTTGATCTGGGTTAATTCTTTCTTGATTGTCTGTAACTCATCTGATTTCACTGGAAAGAAGAAAAGGGAAAGAAAACAGAGGACTCAAATTCACAGCTCACTTAGAACAGAACTCAGACACCGCATGTGTTCTAAGATTGTGTTAAATTAAAACATAATTTTCAGTCTGATGTGTTTCTCATTATGTCAGTAATCCTGGATACTGAATAATTTTATAAACCACTTATAGCATTGATTCTCAGTGATATGAACATTTGATACCAAATCTTTCCACTGGGGGTTATAGGGAGAGATAGAACACTTTTTATAAAAGATATTTTTATAAAATAGCTAAATGAGGCCACATGGCAGAGCCTGGCAAGCTACTCATATCGTATTTGAAATGCCAAATACCAGTAACAATTATTGACCTCATTCCCATGACCTGATGGAATGCTTTGAGGCTCTTTATGTTCCTGGAGTGAGTAGATGCCCTTGGGCTACACTAGCATGTGACAGGACAAATGGAGATGCTACTATTGCCCGCTCCAGCAAATCAATGATCAACGGGAAGACAAGTGACAAGAGAAGTGAAGTTAAATGAGACCGAATTCTGTTTCGAGGAAGCCATAAATTAACTACACGCTTTAAGATGGATTTAGGTGGTGGAATGAGGAAGTCATTACAGGATGTTGATGCTACTTTGCAGAATATATTGTAATATATATTTCAGTAGTCAAAAAATATCATTAAAATGATATTTTTAATCCTCTTTCTTGATTGATTGAAAGTAGCATGTAACATTTATCCTCTAAAGAAATGTCTTGGAAGCTAGGGAAATCTCTCTAACTTATTGAAACTTTGCTATTTCTCTTTTGATTTTGTTCCAATTATGCATTGCTTTCTGTGACCTCTGGAGTGAAGGCAAAGGAAATTCAAAGTCATAACTGCCTTTTTTTTTCAATAGCAATTGTCATTTCAGTGTTTCATGTTGAATTTTATTTTGTTACCATGGAAATGGAAGGAGCTCCAGGTAAACTAGTTAATTTAATTAGTCATTTCAAATCTCACCCACTGAAAAAGTATCCAGTTAAGATAGACAGTGGAATGACTCAGGGTGGGAAGTAACCAGAGGCAGCATGATCTCTGCCCCCTCACAGCAGATGTTGGCACTCATGCACAAGTAGCCAAGGCTGGGGGCTAAGAACAGCCAAGGGGACTGGTTGCCTTAGAGTTACAGTCCTAGAGATGCCCTGCAGCAGGTTACAGGTCAGCAATCCCAGAAAGGGGCTACAGGCAACCAGATACAGATTTCTGACCAGAAATCAGTACAATAAATAGAAAATGGCGGAGGCACAAGATGCAGCCCTTGCCGACCGATGGGGGCAGATGGGGAGGGCCAGGACCAGGCATCATCATATGATATTTCTTTGTCTTGCCCACACCCAGCAGTGCTCAGGGCTTACTCCCATTCCTCTGCTCAGGAATCCCTTTTAATAGAGCTTTGGGGCCCATGTCAGGGGCCCAGGATTTTACTTAGGTCTGCTCTGTGCAATCCAGGTGCCTTATCTGCTCTACTGTCTCTGAGCTAGAACAGCATAATCTGGTCCAAGCATCAAGGGGCAGGACAAGTGATATTATAGTACATGAGGAGAGGCCTGGGCCATGGGAGGGAACAGTAACATTTCAATTGGACCCTATCATGTGCCAATGTAGCCCAATGGCATCTTGTTGATTCAGGAATATGAAGAGCCTCAAACCATTCCTTCAGGGTCTTTACAAGGAAGTCTGACCATCTTGTAGGTGGGTGGCCACGTGATCTTTTGACATCCCGTGGGATCCAGTCGGTAACGGCTCTAGTCCAGCAGTCATTTCCAAATCGCATTACATGCCCAGCCCATCTGATTTTCAATGCCTTGGCCAACGAGACAAGCAAATCAGCATCCCTGATTCTGGAATAGCGATGGAGGTCAGAACTCCGGATTCCTTCTCTCAATTGAGTGAGGAGTGATATTCCAAGCATAGCTCCTTCGATTCCTCTCTGGGAGACCAGAATAGCATTCTCATCCTGCTTTCATAGGGCCCAGGTCTCTGAGGCGTATGTTAATGCAGGGAGAACGGTGGAGTCAAAGAGATGTGCCCGGAGCCGGAGGTTTTTTTGTCCTTTTAGCTATTTCTTCGATGCCTTTGAAGGCATTCCATGCCGCTCTCTTCCTCCTGAGCAGCTCAGGTTTTAGGTCATTCATCATGTTGACTTCTCAACCTAGGTACACATAACCACTGCATTCAGAGATGTCTGCTCCATTTAGAGTGAATGGGGCCTCTGGAACTAGTTCATTTTTCATGAACACAGTTTTGCTTATATTCAGCTGTAGACCTATCTTTCCACATTCTCGGTCGAAGTCAGCCAGCATTTGTGCCGCTTGGCTAATGTTTGGTGTAATTAGAAAGATGTCATCAGCGAAGCGGAGGTGGTGTAGTTGCTGACCATCTATCTTCACTCCCATTCCTTCCCATTCTAATTGTCACATGATGTAATAATTGTTTTAGTTAGAAAGGCTCAAGAGCACTAGATGTGCTCAGCACATCCTTCCCAGGCACATGGTCCAGATTTGCTTTCTTTCTTGCTTGCTTGCTTGCTTTTTGGGTCACTCCCAGTGATTCTCAGAGGTTATTCCTGGCTCTGCACTCAGGAGTTACTTCTGTTGGTGCTCAGGGGACTATATGAGATGCTGGGGATTGAACTGAGGTCTGCAGCGTGCAAGACAATCTCCCTCTCTGCTGCACTATCGCTGTGGCTCATACATGGTCCAGGTTTCAATCCCGGCACTGCAGACTCCCATGAGCATTTCCAGGAACCTCCTCGCCCTCTTCCTGCCACCCCAGTACAGAGCTGGAAGTATTCGCTGAGAACTGACAGAGGTACACCAAAACGCAAACACGAACAAGCAATAAAACAGTGCTTAAGGCGGAATTAATCTCATATTTATTTGTATGGTCTTAGGTGTGCATCCGGCTATGCACAGTGGTACTGGGGTACCAGGGAGTGTGAGCGGTACCTACTGTGCCAGGGAGTTGCTCTCCCAAGGCATGCACTACAACTCCAAGTCACATATCTCCCTGGCCCTACAGCAACCGCATATTTAAGGCATAATCTTTTTAATGAATTTTGACAGTGCTTACAGAAAATGAGCTGTGAGGTTCTCATTTTCTCATTTTTCTAAGAAACATTGGCAACTTAGTCGTAAGCCCTGAATAGCCAGCGATTGCAGAATTTAAAGCAATCATCACAAAACAGCCACGCTTGCTTCTGAGCTTTCATTTCATAGCTTTTTGGCCTCAGTAGAGCTGCACTTGAAGATCTGAGCACAGAACTTAATTTCAGTCCATTATTCTCCACTGTCACTTTTCTTTCCAGACAGGTTATAATGATCTCAGCTTGAATAGCCATCAGAAATTTCATATTTAGCTTTATTCTTTGGAATTTTTAAAAATAAAGAATAAATACTAAAGGCAATCTATATTTTCTTGAAATAGTTATTTGTCAACTAAGATATACACTACAATAAAGATGATAAATTATGTATCAATACACATTAGTTGCTCAGAGGAAGAGCAATTTATTCCCATTATAAATGAAAAAGTGTTTCCTTTTAAAAATCATGGTTTACAAAAAAGGAAAAGCAGATTTTTATTTATGATGCAAAGTAGTTTACAAAATAAATGGCAAGAATTAGGGGTCCTGTGGAGTCTTCCTACTGTGAAGTTTCAAACTGAAAGGAGAACATTTTTAAATAGAAAATCGCTCCGTAAGTCAATTATTTCTAAGACATCAAAGCACCATTGTTCAATTCCAGCAAAATCTGAAAAGCATCATCTGTCACAATGGCAAATTGATTCTGCTTTGAAGAATGATTTTCATTCCTTTTGACGGAAGCATGTCATGTAATTTTACTTAAACCTATCAAATTTAATAGACAATATTTTATCTTATAAGATTAGACTTTAATGCATGAGAAAAAAGAAGTATGACTGGGAACTAAAAGAATGACTTCTTAGCAAGAGTGGAACTTTCCCAAACCTGAGTGCAGCTGACAAGATTTAGCATATTCAATCCCCTCAAAATATGTAAAGAAATAAACCAGTATTCTATTTATTTTTAGCAACTGCAATAATAATAAATCAACTGGAAATCTGAACTTACCAAGTAGGAGCTTAGATGTGACCAGGGACCTAAAGTTTCTTTATGTCTACACCGATAACTAGCACCATAGAAACGCTTTTAAAGAGCAGAGCCAGATCTTTTGTACAATATGTGTCTCATCTTGAATGTTGTTAATCTTAGAGATAACGTGGATGCAATCTGGATAGGTTCTGTCTGCTCCTCCTGGATCCTTATCAGGAAATACTGATACTTCCTCTCTCTTTCTCTCTATCTCTCTCTTTCCTTTTGCACATTGTGGTTTGCAATATAGACACTAAAAGGTTATCATGTATATTGCTTTACCTACTTACAGCACTCAGTTCTAGAGTTACCAGTTCCAACTATTATTGGCATATCGGTCCCTTCTCTATCTTATCTACCCTCTGTCCCCCCACACACTTGTGGTAGATCCAATCCAGATCAGTCTTCTTGGCCCATTATCCCTGGCCTTGGATATTAGTCTCCTACTATTACTTTATATCTCACAAATGAATAAATAAATGAATCACAAATGAATAAACAAACGAATAAATAAAACTCTTTAGCTTAGTTTTGTGTCCCTTGTAAATTCTTCTTTGATTCGTCTTGTGGAGAGTGCATCTCTCATTTTAGTCTATTTTGTGGAATTTCACATTTATGCATAGATAACTGCTTATATTTTTATGATGCAACCAATACAGTTTATTGATTTTTTCCTTTGTCTGATGACTTTTCACATTAAATTGTAAGGTTATGAAGATGAACACAAACACTGAACAACTTCAGGGGGTTCATGCTTTGGAATGGTTTTATGTTAAACAATACTCTTTCTCTTTCCTTCTCTCACTCTCCCTACTTCTTTCTCTCAATTTATTGATTTCTTTTTACCACACCTGGATGTGCTCCAGGGTTATTCCTGGCTCTGTACTCAGGGATTACTCTTGGTGGTACTTGGAGGAACTCTTCATGCAAGGGATTGAACAGGTTTGACCACATGCAAGATACTGCTTGACCCTTATATATCTCCCCTTTCTTTTTTACAATATTTTACAGTAGTTTCTCACTAGCATTTCAGGCATGTGATGTTTGAACGCAGCAGCTATCAGAGAATCAGAGTTCTACTATAATATCTTAAGGTCCATCCCCACTTACAGCAGTTTGGCCGACTGCTCTGTAATTCAAATCTCGGTATCTATTACTATTGTCCATTGTTACTAAGTGCCTTCATTTTTATTTTATTTTATCTATTTTTTAGAAGACAAGCATAATGTTTATTTATTTAGCTTTTTGGGTCAAACCTGGTGATGCTCAAGTGTTACACCTGGCTCTGCAGTCAGAAATTACTCCTTGATTAAGGGTCTTTATAGTCCACATATGAGAGCTATCATCTGTATTTGTTATTCTCCCATTGAGGATGTAATTTAGAATAATACCATTTAGTTCCATTCAAATTGCAAGGTTTCATCTTTCCTTTTGCTGAGTAATATTCCATTTTGTATATGTTATGATTTATTTACCTACTAATCTTTACTTGGGTATTTTAGTTGTTTCCAGATTTCCCATATCTATTAGAGACTGATGAAACTTCTTTAAAGACTTTGAAATCTTTCTCTTTAATGAAAAAATAATGGTAACAGTTTTTTTAAACAGAAACAGATTAGAAATAATAAAAACTTTATATTCTCTTAAATCAGATCCATAAAGTTCTTGATTAAAACTTGATTCAGATAACTGTATGGCACAGTGGCTCAAAATAAATGAAAAAAAAACTTTGACTTAGATCCTTGATTAAAATTTATTCATATATAATTATTTAAAAACTTTAAAAACATCTGATAAAAAGTCCCATTTTTCTCTCCCTCTCTCCCTCCCTCTCTCCCTCCCTCTCTCCTCCCTCCCTCCCTCCCTCCCTCCCTCCTCCCTCCCTCCCTCCCTCCCTCCCTTCCTTCCTTCCTTCCTTCCTTCCTTCCTTCCTTCCTTCCTTCCTTCCTTCCTTCCTTCCTTCCTTCCTTCCTTCCTTCCTTCCTTCCTTCCTTCCTTCCTTCCTTCCTTCCTTCCTTCCTTCCTTCCTTCCTTCCTTCCTTCTTGCTTTTCCAAATCATGATTTTTAAAAAGGAAAATGCTGTTTCATTTACAGTGGGAATAAACTAGTAAAGCATGGAATTCCCATTTAGGGGTGGAAGGAAATAATGTACATATAGAAAATGTGGGGCCAGAGCGATAGCCCAGCAGTTAGGGCATTTGCCTTGCACACAGCAGGCCCATGCCGGCCGGGTTCAATCCCTGGCATCCCATATGATCCCCGAGCACTGCCAGGTGTAATTCCTGAGTGCAGATCCAGGAATAACCCCTGAGCATTGCCGGGTGTGACCCAAAAAGCAAAAAAAAAAAAGAAAGAAAATGTACAAGCAACCATTTATTAAGGGGGAAAATAAGGGCAGTAAGAAGTTTATAGTCCAGGCTAAGGAATGAGATCTGTCATTTATTTAGGGAATCTATCATTTATATCGAAATGTTTCACAGATTAGTGGACATTAAGTCAGAGAATATCTAGGGATATTAGGATGAGAGAATATAAGAGCAAAGGTATTTAAATACAGAGACCAAGCCAACTGTGTACTTAGAATATTTTAGGGCAATTACGGTTGGAGAAGAAGGAGGATTAGGAGATGAGCACAAGAGCAGGAGGTGAGGTGGACAACGGAAAATGCAGGAAAGACTATCAGGGAGCAGATGATAGGAGACAGATCAGATAAAAGTATTAGCAGTTGGTGGTGAGAAGTCAAAATTCTGTATATATTTTCTTTATTAAGTTTATTTAAAAAATTCTTTTTATTATGCACAGTGAGATATACAGTTACAAAGATGTTCATGTTTGGGTTTCAGTCTGTATGTATTTTCAAACTTGAGTAGAACAGATCTGTAGGCCGATCAAAAGCAAAAATTAGGCAAAGAGCATTGTTCAAGATTTTTGGCCTGCTAACTGGGAGGCTGGAATGGCTATTTTCTATGGTGGAGAAGATGGTCAGGAGATCTTATGGGAAAGAAGGTCCACAGTTTTGCTTTAAACTTGTTTATTACTACTACTACTACTACGACGGCGACGATTACTACTACTATTACCATCCTAATATAAGTGATGTGTAGTTAGATAGATGAGTGAATTATGGGAGAGATCAATGTTCCAAAATTTAAATTTGGAATGACCAGGTGGAGATGGTATTTTTAAGTTAACATAAAAAATTAATTCCAGTAGTAGTTGAATATATACATAAAAATGTTAGAATAGAGAGTAATATTATACTTAGAGAAAAAGCATTTTTACTCTTTCTTCTGCATAAATTCTATATTAGGATTTGGAAAGATGGTACTTGCCATGCATGTGGCTGAATGGGTTTCATCCCCAATACCCCATATGGTCTCCTGAGTCCTGTCAGGAGTGATTCCTGAGTGTGGAGCGAGGAGTAAGCCCTGAGCAGCATTGGCTGTGGCACCAAAACAAACAAAAATTTCTATAAAAAATACTGTGAAAAATATAAACAAAAGGGAAGCTATTTTTTGTAAAATGTTTGGTTATTCAGTTGAGTACAACAATTAATATTTTGTTGGTGTCTATAAAACTTGAATGCATTGCTCAATCTAAGCAGCATGAGAAATAAAAGTAATTGGTTCCTGGAATAAATTACATTAGCTTGTACTTAGACAGTAGAGAGACTAGGAGTCAGCTTCCATCATACAGATAATTTTACCCATCTTTTCAAATGATTACTATAGTATTCAAGTTTTAAAAAATTATCATACATGTGGGGACATCCTATAAACCATTTCAGACTTGTTCTCTGTATGGACACTACTGATTTGATGATAAGTGTTATTACCTTTTGATAAAGCAACCAAAATAATGTTTGTATTTTTTGTTGCTAGGTGAGATACAATCCAAAAAAGGAAATTAAGTTCTTAGGATTTGTGTATCTCAAAATGTGTGCATCTGTGATCTTCCTGTGGTCAAAATATTTGGATTTAATTTCATCCACTGCAGGTCCTGTCTATTCTGGATAGCTAAAGGCTATCCAACTAATTCTACATCAGTTATTCTTTTTTTTTTTTGCTTTTTGGGTCACACCGGCGATGCTCAGGGGTTACTTCTGGCTCTGCACTCAGGAATCACTCCTGGCGTTGCTCAGGGGACCATATGGGGATGCCGGGGATCGAACCCAGGCCAGCACGGCGGCCGTGCAAGGCAAACGCCTTACCTGCTGGGCATCGCTCCGCCCCTACATCAGTTATTCTTAACCGAGGGTAATGTTACCTGCAGGGCACAATTTTGCAGTGTCTACAGAGATTTTTTGATTCTTGTGGCCGGAAGAGATTTTATAGTAAACTGGACATCTGCTCTGCTACATCTTAAAGAAAGCCCATCACATTGAAGAACTATGTGATAAAATGTGTAAATAGGGCCAAAGCTTAGGCGCTCTGATCTAAGTTATAGGAAGCTCTCCCAAATCAACACCAGGCTTTCTGTATTTTTTTTGCTGTTTTAGGTCACATCTGGCAATACTCAAAATTACTCCTGGAGGTGCTAGGGGACCACACGGGATGTTGAGGATTGAACCCGGTCTCCTGTATGCAAGACACACACCCTTCCTGCAGTGCTATTGCTCCAGCCCCCTTCCTGCAAAGTATTTAAAAATACAATAGGGGGTCAGAATAGCTCAGTAGGTTGAGCTCCTGCCTTGCATTTGATCCTCAGCTCTGTGTGTGGTTTCCTGAGGCCTGCCAGGAGCAAGCCGGAGTATTTCTTGGTGCTGCCCCCAAGCAAAAAATAAATTAATTAATAATGGAATTACATTTAACATTAAAAATGATTCACAGTGATTTATTCTGTTTTATTTCCCCAGGCTTGGATAAATATTAGAATTATTTTAAAAAATAGAGAAATACATATTTTATATAGACTTTAGATTATCAGGTACTTTATACGAATATTTGTGTATATATACTATATAATTAGTAAGAAACTTGAGGATCTCAAAATTTACATGAGATCCATATATATATATATATATACATATTTATGTATTATGTTGGCAGAAGGTAGATCTAAGGATATGCGAAGGAAGGTCTGATGGATACTGCCTGTTAACAGACACATGGGGTATTCTGGCAGACTGTCTCCCCAATAGAGTTAGTATGTAGAATTCCCTAGTGAGACTGTTAATCAAACTGCAGTTACACAGACAAGGCTATCCTAGGTAATTTCTCTGCACATTTACTTGTTGGCTATAACTAGCCCAAGATGGAGTCTAATGGACGATGCTTAAAATTAGGCAGAAAACAGGTTTTTCTTGTTCTTCTGTCTGGCATGACTTTGCCATCTTGGACTAGTCCTGAAGGCTGAATTAGCAACTGTAATGCATTCTTTTGTTCACCTCACCTTACCTAAATAACATCCCCTGCAGGTTTTTGGTTCCTGGATGTCTCCTTCCTATTATTCCTATGTCCTATGCAAAGAATGTGAAATGTCTTTGTAATGTAAACCATTTGGTAACGGCTCTAGTCCAGCGGTCATCTCCAAATCGCATTACAGTCCAGCCCATCTGATTTTCGATGCCTTGGCAAACGAGACAGCATTCCGAAGATCATGTGGCGCCCACCTACATGATGGTCAGACTTCTTCATCAAGACCCTGAAGGAACAGTTTGAGGCTCTTTATATTCCTGAATCAACCAGATGCCATTGGGCTACATTGGCACGTGATAGCATCCAATGGAAATGTTACTGGCGCCCGCTCGAGCAAACTGGTGAATAACGGGATTCAAGTGATCAAGTGATCAATGTAAACCATGCAAACTTTAAGCTGTATTGCCCTTTGAGATGATGGGATAAGAGAGTTGGGGTCCTTGTGGAGGTGGTCAGTCAGCTGCCAAGATGAGAGCTGCTGCCCCTCCCGGCTGGTGATCATTAAAAATATTAATGGATATACGTCATGTTCCTGGAGTCTCATCTCTGCGCCTCCGACATGACAGGACATTCCTGCTTCATATTTATACATTTCTTTTGGGGCCCACATGTGGCAGTATTCAGGGCTTATTCCTGATTCTGCGTTTAGAGATCCCCCTCTAAGTGCTCCTGGGACCATAAGCAATGCCAGGGATCAAATCCAGACTTACTGCGTTCAAGACAAGCACGTTAATCCCTTTACTATCTCTAAGATCATGTGAGAACATTTTAGTAAGCTTCAAATTAAGCGAGAATTTGGTGAAAATTGGCAATGAGAATACCAGGTGAGAGAACAGCTTGAAAATCTCACTGTGGATTTTTTGTTTTATTTGGTAAATAATAGTATGTTGAGTTTTGAATAAAGAATTGGTAAATTACTTGATTCTAGAATAATCATGCCACTGGCATAGAATTAATTGGGAAAGCAGAGGGTAATAGTGTCTCTGGGCACAGTTTTCAGTGTCTGTGGAAAAAACAACTATTAGATGTCAGGGAGCCACTGGGGTCCCCAACGAGATCAGGAAAGGAGTTTCCTTCTACCTCCCAGGCTGGTGGGGAATGGATGAAAACTCAGGAGTTCAGTGCAGTTTTAAAAGGCTTTCCTCTCACAGATTCTGGTATACAATCCAGTAACAGGAAAACCCTGGACTTTAGGTTACTAGCTGGGCCCCAGCCATGTGTGGGTTTAGAATCCTAGGCTGAGATGGCTGCTACCACATGTTAAGACCCAACAGGGAAGAGAAAGGAGAGGAGAGGCAGAGAGCAGAGAGGAGCCAAAATGGGAAAAAAGGCCTTTTTTTCTTTCTCCTAGCTTATTTTATAGATAGAAGGCCGCCAAAAACTTACATCCCAGCCCATTGTGGGCTGGGCTACCTAGAGATGAAGCCAGGTAAATGACCCTATTGAAATGCAGATCTTCAGGTGGACCCTTTGGCTTCACAATGCCAGAGCTGACTCCCTGAGATAATATCTCCCTAGCAGAGTGGAGAGGGGCTGCATCTCTGAACCAGAAAGCAGTTCAGAATGTAATTCGTAGAGATTGGCATTAATACTTCTTACCATAAATATATAGCCAGCTGATTCCAGACTCTATATCACACTAAGGTCCAAAATCTGTCAGAATAATTCACTTTGGCATTACCTTTATAATCATAGACACGTCAGTTTGCCCAAAGGTGCACTGGCATGTCTCTTTGAACTAGGAGAACTTATTACATTATGGTTGATCCAATGTGGCCAGGTACTCTTGGAACATCTACATGTATGCCTCGCAGGGACCTGTGGGAGCAGGAAGAGTATTGAACTGGGGCAAGCAAGATTCAAAATATTCATAATAAAAATATTTATGCCGAATAAAATTATGAAATTAATCCAATTCTGCCCAAGCTCCCATGTGTCTGCTCTGGAAATTCCCTAAAGGCAGGGAATTAGCTCTTCACTTAAGCTAAATGTAGCCAGAGTCTAAGGTTCAGTAGGGCGGGTCACCCAACAATTAGAGACTATTAGAATTCTTAAGCTCTATGTATCAGCACCTGACTTAGGAAAAGAGCAGGAAAGGAAGGGGCACAGGTAAGAAAATGTAAGGTTTAGTGACAGCCTTTAATGCTCATATGCTTTTAACACAGTACAAGATTAGACCCTCTGTGGAACTGTGAGCGAAGTGGAAAGGAAAACAAAAATTCGAGGATTCGAGGGTGAAACTGAGTAAACCATTTCAAATGTTTTTAAACTATATTGATGCAAGAGTTCTATTTAATATAGAACTGGTCTCAAAATTTAATATTTTACTATTTAATCTTTTTATTCTGCCTGCATTTCTAGATCTGATTCTGTAAATGAGCACTGTAAAAAGACTCAAAATAGATGTTCTTAAATGTATTTATTATAAATCCATAATTGCTTTGGTTGGCTTTCTAGCTGTCTAAATTTAAGTTGAGATTTTAGTAGAACTTACTACTTCTTATACAAAATGCAGGTTGGCGTTTAACAATTTTTTGCTCTAGATAATACAAGTTATTATTACTGTTATGCTTTGGTATCTATACATATTTTTATAATATGAAATATTTTTTTAGAGCTTTACATGGATTAGGGTCCAGGGACGTAGCATGGAGGACATGCTATACATGTAGAAATCCTAGGTTTGAACCCCAGCATGACATGACACTCTGAGAACAGCCAGGTGAGTCCCTAAAAGGAACAGAAAAGAGCTTTGCATGGATTATTTTACTTAATCCTTAAAACCAATCTTGGAGTAGTGAGTTAAGATTAGCAGCTCCCTTTCATGGATGAAAAAAACTAAGGCACAACAAGCAGTGTCTTGACCCCACATACAGCCACTATTGATTCCAGTTACAATAATTACAAAGTCAATACTCTTCTACTAGAACAGTTACTGCTAAATTGTCACTGCTGTAACAAGTAATAATAATAATAATAGTTATAAATGAGAATCTGTGATTGAACATTATGTGTCTAGTCCATCCTAAGCAGTTAATAAGTAAGTTATTCCTACAACAGCCTGTGGATACATATTATTATTAGTTTCTTTTTCCAGATAGAAAGGCAGCAGGATTTCTCAAGGTCACAGTGGCTGTATATTGTGTGATAAGATTCCTCACCAAAGTCAATTCGATGGCAAGGCCCCAGCACTTTTCCACCCACAGACTGTCACTTGGAAAGCAGGCATAGTTTTGACTATCTCTCCAAATTCGCCTACCTCTCTCAACTCAACTCATTCCTCTGTTAAGTTCTTTCCTGAGAGGCTTAAAAAACCCAACATATTCCCATGACCTAATATAATGGTTTGAGGCTCTTTATGTTCCTGGAGTAAATAGATGCCCTTGGGCTCTACTAGCATGAGACAGGACATATGGAGATATTACTGGTGCCCGCTCTAGCAAATAGATGATCAACAGGAGGATAGTGATATATATATATATATATATATATATATATATATATATATATACACACATATATATGTGTATATATATGGTTATACTATATATGTATATATGGTTATACTATATATATGTATATATATGGTTATTATACACACACATACATTGCCTAACATAGTGATGAATTGGACATTTAATAATGCCCCGCTGGGGACTAGCACTGTTTCTCTGATTGACGCTTTCTTTATTTAAATCATATGCTTCAGGTGGGAAGACACAACCCAACAACACTTCCTTACTGTTGGAACTCTGTTCTAAACAACCATTTCTTAGATTTAATTGAACTGTCTGCAATACCCTCGTAGGTGCCTTAGTACTTTTATATTAAAAGTCACCAGCTCTGCCATTGTAAGTGCCTGACTTTTCCCAAAGGCATCAAACTCACTTGGCTTTTTCTGGTTAAACATTAAAATGTGGATTAATTATTTAAAGCAATAGATTTAACAGAATATTTTTTTCTAGAGGCACTTGATTTTTCCATCAACAAACTGCAGCTATGTTTCTATTATGTGAGACCAAGCTAATTAATTACAGTTTCAGAGCAGTTTATTGGAAAGGGATCAGAAATCCCTGGGAGGGAAGAGAAAGAATTTAAGAACCTATCACAGAGGTGGGCTGGGGGGGGGGAGGGAGGGAATTTGGGACATTGGTGGTGGGAAATGGGCACTGGTGGAGGGATGGGTGCTGGAACATTGTATGACCAAAACCCCAAGTATGAACATCTTATGAACATTTTTGTTTTTTTTCCTTTTTTAAAAAATTTTTTTATTATACCACCGTGAAACATACAATTACAAAGATGTTCATAATTGGTTCTTGGTAATACAGTATACCAGCACCCATCCCTCCACCAGTGCCCCATTTCCACCACCAATGTACCCCACCCCCTCCCGCCCTCCCCCATGCTGCCTTAATAGCAGGTAGCCCCGTTTCCACTTTTTCTCTCTCTGTCTCTCTCTCTGTCTCTGCATCTCTCTCCCTCTTGTTTTACACATTGTGGCTAGCCCTGCAGATATTTAGAGTTTATCACTTAAGTCTCTTTGTGTATATTCAATGGTGAGTTTTAATCTGCCATTACCATTTCCCACATTTAGTAAAACACTGGTATCTATTTATGTCGTATTAATGAATGCAGTCATTCTATATCTGTCCTTTTCCTTCTGACTAATTTCACTCAGCATGATAGTCTCCATGTCCATCCATTTGCAGGTAAATTTCATAATTTCATCTTTTCTGACAGCTGCATAGTATTCCATAGTGTAGATGAACCACAGTTTCTTTAGCCAGTCCTCTGTTCTCGGGCATTTAGGTTGTTTCCAGATCCTAGCTATAGTGAATAGTGCAGAGATGAATAAAGAAGTACAGATAGTGTTTCTGCTACGTGTTTTTCGGTCTCTCGGGTATATTCCCAGGAGTGCTATTGCTGGATCAAATGGGAGCTCAATGTCTAGTTTTCGGAGGAATGCCCATATTGTTTTCCAAAAGGGCTGGACCAGTCGGCACTCCCACCAACAGTGGATCAGAGTCCCTTTTTCCCCACATCCACGCCAGCACCGGTTGTTCTTGCTGTTTTGGATGTGTGCCAGTCTCTGTGGTGTGAGATGGTACCTCATTGTTGTTTTGATTTGCATCTCCCTGATGATTAAAGGTGAAGAACACTTTTCATATGCCTTTTTGGCCATTCGAATTTCTTCTTTTTGGAAGCTTCTGTTCATTTCTTCTCTCCATTTTTTGATGGAGTTGGCTGTTTTTTTCTTGTGAAGGGCTACCAGTGCCTGATATATCCTGGATATTAACCCCTTGTCAGATGGGTATTGGGTGAATATCCTTTCCCACTCTGTGGACTGTCTTTGTATCTTGGTCACTGTTTCTTTTGAGGTGCAGAAGCTTTTTAGTTTTATATAATCCCATTTGTTTATCTTTGCTTCCATTTGCTTGGTCAGTGGTGTGTCGTCTTTAAAGATACTTTTCGTTTCGATGTCGTAGAGCGTTTCTCCTATGTTTTCTTCAATGTACCTTATAGATTCATGTCTGATGTTGAGATCTAGAATCCATTTTGATCTGACTTTTGTGCATGGCGTTAGAAGGAGGTCTAAGTTCATGTTTTTACATGTAGCTGCCCAGTTTTCCCAGCACCATTTGTTGAAGAGGCTTTCTTTGCTCCACTTAATATTTTTTGCTCCTTTATCGAAGATTAAGTGGTTGTAGATTTGAGAATGTGTTTCAGGATACTCAGTTCTATTCCATAGGTCTGCAGGTCTGTCTCTATACCAATACCACACTGTTATGAACATCTTTGTAACTGTATATCTCACTGTGCTATAATAAAATATTAAAAAAAAAGAAATCCCTACTGGTAATCCATTTTATTGGATGTGGGTCTGGGGTGTGGGCTACCCGCAGGGCCTGGTCCTGGCTTTATGTCCAGGTATTCCTGGCCTTGTTTAGGGACCATATTCAGTCTGCCAATTAAACTGGGGTTAGCTTGTGTGTAAGGTAAGTTCCTTCACTTCTACTATCCCACTGGTTTGTCAATATAGTTTTTTTTTTCTCTCTTTGGACCAAACCCAGTGATGCTCAGGAGTTACTCCTGACTTCACTCAGAAATCACTCCTGGTGGTACTCAGGGAACCAAAATGGTGTGCTGAGGCCCAAACCTGAGTAGGCTGTGTATAAGGCAAGCACCTCACCTACTATAATATTGCTTTATGCCAATGTTACAATTTTTAAAAAAGAGAAATTCATGACACTTATCAGCAATCAGCTTTGACAAATTGTTATGTCAATATATGTATTTTTCTTGAATGATCTTTCTTCTCAGCAAAACTGCATCATAAATTATAAAGCAAAAAGTGACAAATTTTGCCAGACATAACATTATTCTTACGAATTTTAGAAGTCATTAAATGTTGGGATAGAGATGTTAATAAAAGAGTAACATATACATAAATATACATTTCATGAGCCAGTGTTAACAGAATCCATTTTATACATCACCCAAAATTTTTCATTTGTGATTTGAATTTGATAATTACTGCTATTCCAAGACACAAGGCTAATTATAAAAGTTTTAGCAAATTATGAATATTTGCATTCACATATATTTGTATAGGTATGGTCATATGTATGAGAATATATTATATAGTCTATAAATATGTTTCTAAACAGAATGACAAGTCATGATCATAGTCATGCTTGCTAATGAGCTATATTTAAAATTTGGTAGATTGATATTTCACTAAACTTAAGCTACTGGTTTTATTAAATAAACTTGTAGATGAATGAAACTATATGAAACTTGAAGAATTAATCTGTTCTTTTTATACTAATAATTTTAAGCAAACAACTTGAGAATTACTTATATATAATAGATTCAAATATTTTACTCAGTACTATTTACAATATGTATTCCTATATATATTTCTCCTATTATTGTTTATAGTAAGAGAGTGATCTGGAATGCACAGTTACAAATGACTGCTACCAAAAATAAAATGCACCAAATTTATTTTAAAGCATTTCTGACTTCCATTAAGAAGTCCCATTGCAGATTTAGCCTTGCCTCAATACTATCTGTCAAACAATTCTAAAATGGAAGACTGTATAAAACTGCTATTTCCATGATTGTTCTTAACAATATATATAAAAATCCTTATATTTGTTCATTGACACACTGTGAAGCTAATTTGGGCATTTTTCTTTAAGCAGGTGACTTCAGATATAGGTTCAGATATATGTCAAATAGATGAGATACATATGTACATATGTATATATTTATATATGTGTATATATGTATATATTCAGATACATTCATGACACTGATACAAGGGGCAGAGCCTCACAAGAAGCCAGAAGAACCCCTACACCATGAGGGCTACCATTTTCAACATCTAGACTCGACAGCTCGTCAGAGCTCCACCCAGCAGAAAAGCTGATCTTTCCCTGTCTTGTGTGGCTGCTTTGCAGACGCATGGTTCATCAACAAATGCACAAGATGAGGGCCGGAGCAATAGCCCAGTGGGTAGGGCGTTTGCCTTGCATGCAGCTGGCCTCTGCCGGCCTGGGTTCGATCCCTGGCATCCCATATGATCCCCCGAGCACCGCCAGGAGTAATTCCTGAGTGCAGAGCCAGGAGTAGCCCCTGAGCATTTCCAGGTGTGACCCAAAAAAGGCAAAAAAAAATGCACAATATGAGAGGCTACTACAAGAGTATCCCACCCACACAGCAGAGCCTGGCAAGCTACCCGTGTCGTATTTGATATGCCAAAAACCAGTGAAAATTATAGACCTATATCCCATGACCTGAAGGAATGGTTTGAGGCTCTTCATGTTCCTGAAGTGAGCAGATGCCCTTGGGCTATACTAGCATGTGTCAGAACGTATGGAGATGTTGCTGGTGCCTCCTCGAGCAAATCAATGATCAACGGGAAGACAAGTGATACAAGTGATAGAAAAATAGAGTAAAATAAAATATTACTCCTGGTGTGTTATGATTTCTGATCTCCCAGGTCTTCTTCTGCAGGATGCTGGTAGATCAGGGAGAGTGGAACAAAATTCATAGTGCAGCTACTACCACCCGCCCCAGGAACCTTCCACATGTAAAACAAGCAACGTGGAACAAAAAACATACTTTTGGAAAATAAAATGTTACTTGTCATAACATTTTTGGAGGGTTGCATTTTGTACATATAGTAACCATTTATTTATTCATTCATTTATTTTAGTGAAGCAATTTAGCTTTATTGAAAGACATTTACTTAGAGAAATGAGAAGTGAGAAAGACAGAGAGAGTCCAGGCTTTGTGAAAGGAGGAAAAAGCAGAGAACGACTTTTGGGAGAAGTTTCTATACATAAAAATGCAGAGCCTGATGCAGCCGGGAACTGTAGCCACACCTGCAACACCTCAAGGGGCATGTGTAATATGTTGTAATAAACAATATAATTAGTACCTGCTATGGGAAAAGACTTGGGGGTGGGGGTTGGGTGGGAAACGAGAATCTGTGGTAGTGGCAAGGGTAACTTTTTGGGGGACTAGGGCTGGAATATTCAATATAATTTGGCCCTGCCAAAAAATTCAAGATAGTTTCTTCAAAACTATCTTGACCTGGAGTTTTCAGTACATGTAAAAAGTTCAACTGGGTGTTAGTCACAGGAAAAATACCTTAGACTTTTTGATGGTCCTTTCATTTGCTTATCATCAACTAGAAAACAATTTTGCATTGTACTTATAAGTTTTGATCTATTTTCCATAAAAAGCAACTCTCTGGAAAATTGAACTAATACAGTCAACAAAATAAAAGACGAACCCAGTCCTACACTAGAAATGAAAAATACACTGTTTATGTCTATTTAGAAAATGTAATTATTTGGGGGTGGGAGAGCTAGTCCAGCAGGCGGGGCTCTTGCCTTGCATACAACTAACTTGGGTCCAATATCCTGTACTCCATAGGATCCTTCCAGCTCCACCAGGAGTAATCCCTGAGTACAGAGCCAGGAGTCAGCCCCAAACACTACGAGGTATGGCCACAGAAGAAAACAAAAAATTAAATATTAAAAAGTGCTTCATAAACTCATTTTCTTTTTTGATAAGACTCAAAAAGAAAATTCAGATTTATCTATTCATAGTATAGATGGATAAATAAGTGTACCAGAAACAGTAAATCCATTAAATTCTAAGCACATCAAACTTAAGTCAGTTACCCCAAGTACCCGTTGGCTTCCTGAAAAACTTTTACATATTCTTATGTCAAAAGAAAATTTTAAAACAGGGATACATAGTAATTCTAGTGGCACTAAAGTTAAAGGCAACATTCTGCAGTAGACATGGGCTTGGGTGTTCGGTATGGGTACAGTAATTATGAGACCTGGGTTATCATGGCTACCATCTTGCTTTTTCCATTTAGTAGCTCAATGGTCAACGTTTACTCATCAATAAAAGTAGGATGATAGTATTAGTATTGCTTGTCTTAAAGGTCTGGGATGCAGAGAAATCAGTCTCCAAGATGACATACAAAGCTACCCTGGAGCTCACCATCTTTCTGTCTCTTGAATCTCATTTTCAGCCATATTTCCTTTCCGCACTCTGCTGCAGCTTTATTTGTTGTCTTGTTTGTTGAATGTTACAACTCCAGATCTTTGCGCTTGCCATACACTCCCTTCGTCCAGGGCACTCTATCTCTGATCACTTTAGTATACCCTCATAAGGTCTTTCCTCAAACATTACCTCATTAGAGAGGCAATCATCAACCATCTAATAAAATAGAGTGCTCCCAAATTGGTCTTTGGCTTTACTCTATCTTATTTGCATAGTGATTGTGAAATAACCTATCTTTTGTCTTTTATTCATTTTTTTCACTTTGTTTTTGGGTCATGCCTAGGGGTGCTCAGGGCATACTCCTGCCTCTGTGTTCATGGGTCACTTCTGGTATAAGCTGAATGGGGATTGAACTAGGGTTGACTGTGTGCAAGTAAAGCACTTAATACCATCTCTCTCTCCAGTATTAATTTGTTTGTTCATTATTTGTCTTTTCCCGCTAAAACATAATTTTAAAGACTATAGAAAATTTTGCTCTAGTCCAGTAACAAATGAGAATTTTCTGAATCAGCTTATTTTTGTAGTATATTTGATTGCAAAGTTTGTACTTCTACTTCTCATTAATTAATTTGAAATCATGTGGTTACTTTAATTTTAATAACACTAAACCTTTTTTCATACACTTGATGACTTAGAATAATACAGAAAGCTATATATAGTGTTAGTACACTGATCCTGATAGAAAAGTGGTATAATTAAAACAAAGTGATAAAAATTCGATTTTGGTATGGGGGAGGCACCTCTGGACCACCAGGATGCTTAGACCTTACTCCTTGCTCTGTGCTCAGGGATCACCCCTGACAATTTCCAGGGACTCTCTTGTTTCTGGAGTTTAAACCTAGGTCAGTCACATTTAAGTCACAAGCACATTAATCCTGGACTATTTCTCTAATCTGAAATGACAACAATTTGAAATGAGCTATTTGAGGCAAGAAAATATGGAAGCTTGCAGAGCTGAGAATCCATTTCTCTAAATTAGCAGGTGGGTTTTACGTTTACTTCTGAGACAACATAAATGGAGCAGCTGAAACAAGCCATTCTTGGATGCTTTGGACTCCATATTGGAGTCAGCTGTCAGAAGCGCTGCTATCTGAAGGTGATTTCCCCGCTTTAGAAGCTGAGAGTCTGAGGGAAATTCTGGCTCCCTACCTAGTTCTACCTCTCCACCGACACTTTCCCTAGGGCCTCATAACTGCTTTCTTTTTATACTAATTTTTTATGTTTATGTAATTATATGTGTATTTCCTCCCCCCTGCACCAACACAATTGCATTTTAATTGTATTAAAATAAATGATTAGAGTCTTAAGACTCTCCACATAGAAGGGAATGGGTACACTGAGATTTGAGCCATACTTTAATCATACTTTTAAATATCTATTATATATATTATTTATCTTAATTGTTCTAATGTTCAGATATTTAAAGCACACATGATTTTATGTCGCTCTATAAGATAGTATGTGGACTTCTGTTTGAAGGAGTAAACATAGATTCCAATAAAGGTAAAATATAGTTTCTACACTAAAGTCTAATGTAGTTTCCACATTAAAAGCAATATACCTTATTTTTTGGAATTTAATGCATTGTAAAGGTGGGCTCTGAACATGTAGTTTTGTTCAACTGCAACAACTTTCAAATTGGTTCTAAGATTTTGTTATTCTTGCATCTCTACCACAGTGTTGTGTGGTGGAAGATATAGACCAATTTTTATCCATTTTCTCCGTCTCTATACTCGCTATCATGGCTAACACTGCATAATTATTTTAATTTTGTATTTCTATATTTTTGAGAGTCTCCCAACCAGCATTTGGGGGGCCCAGATGGGTGGCCCCGGTTCCTTTTGGATTACTTTATTAATATAGGCATTAATACATAAAAGTTCCCTCATTCCTTAAAGAAAAATGAAATCAGTGAATTACTTACATTTAGAGCTTGATGAAGAAGATCCACTGACAGCCGACCGTGACCCTCCCTTCATGGAGAAGACTCCTTTTCCTCTGCGGGTGGTGGCCACGGCCACTCTGGGGCGCTTCAGAGGAATCACTGCCCGGGGAGGTGGAGGCACACGCCCATGGTAATCAAATAACCTTCACAAAACACACACGTACCCAAGAGTTAGTTTGTCTTTCTCTCTGCTCCATCTAGGCTACATGATGGCGAACAGGATGACTTTGAAGGAATTTCAATAAATATTGTTGCCTTCCTGATCTCACACAGGAATTGATTAGAATATTTCTTTTTGTTGTGCTTTTTTTTTGGGGGGGCTTCACTCCCTACAAAATACTTGTAAACTATTCCAGACTCTGAGCTCCAGAGACCCTGATGGTGCTTGAAGGTCTGGAGCTGGGGTTGGCCACATGCAAGGCAAATGCTTTACTGAACTATCTCTCAGTTGTCTCTCAGAATCTCCCAGAGATTCATTCCTTGAACAAATAGGATACTCATGCTGTCTAGACTCTGGCTATTAGTTATTGAGTCTCTAAGGTGAACTTTTCTTTTTGGCATCCAAACAGTGCTCAGGGGCCTTGGAGCTGGCAATTCAATACAAGGGCCCGGACGTGAAGCTGTTCATGCTCTCTGGTGCTAGGGATTACAGGCCTCTTGCTTGGGAGTCCTCCAGTGCTGTACCAGAAGGTACTTGCAATACTACATGCTTCCAGGGAACTAAATGGGACTGGCAGCATGCAAGGCATTCACCAGGACCATCTCTCCAGCCTGGTAGGGTATTTGCTCCAGTGATAACATTCTGTTTTTTAAAAATCATGCTTACCTTCATTCCTCAATATATTTCTTTGTTTTAATAAACTTATTCCTAGGTACAGACATTTTTCTTCTTTTACACCAGATACTTATAAGTGCAATTATTTTAAAAAGAGCAATAGATCGTTCAAAATCAGAAGAAAACAGCTTATTATTTTTTTAATCACAAAATAGTGCAGAAGTAATACAGAGATTGGACTAGCTTAAAGAAAAGGCTACATGATAAATTAATATGGTGCAGCACCTTTTGCTAAAGGACTTTTATTTGCTTTTGTTTTAGTCACACCAGGTGATGCTCAGTGGTTATTCCAGACTCTGCACTTAGGAATCACTCCTGGTGAGTTTGGGATGCCAGGAACCGAACCTGGGTCAGCTGCATGCAAGAGAATATATACCCACTATACTCTCTCTCTGGCTCCATTAAGGATTTTTCATTTGAGGAATAGCTCCTCTGACCTCATTAAAAAGGAGACCGAGTTTAAACGAGTTGTAGCTTTAGCACAAGTTTTTGTTGAGAAATATTTATCATACTTTTACTATTTTGAACATTTGTTAGATGCAAAACTTTAGACTAGAGAATTATGGAGAAAGTTATTGAGAATTTCTGGAAAATAGAACAATAAAAAACTCATTGAGGCTTTCACTAAAGGATGGAAAAATTTATATTCACCACAATCAGTGTATTCTTATTAAACAATGGAGGGAATGAAAATACAAGAAAAAGTATAATTTATTCATTAATATAAATATATAATTCACACAGTCAATGCTTCATATTACTTACCCTCTATATGCATGGAAAACAAATTTTTCACATTACCTTGCATATTTCATAAGCAGCCAGGAAAAAATATGACATTACATTTATACATTTGTTTTTAAAATTATTCACCAGTAACCAGATGTCTTATTATGCAATCAACTATAAGGAAAATAGCATTACTGACTTAATGATGATTACATGCTTTACATGCCACCATTATATTTAGACTCTACTCTCACAATTGCTTGAAAATGGTCAATGAAAACAATCTGGTATGAAAGTCAGAAATAAAACTAGAACAGAAATAAAAATTAAAAACCCATAATAATTTATTTCATGGTAAAGTATCTTGCACATACAGAATACAATGTTATTATCTCCTTTGGATAATTATACCTGTAATGCAATAAAAACTGTGAGAGATCTGGTTTCCATATATTCATTCGGAAACAGAGACATGATACTGTCGGGGGGAAGGTAACACCGGAACTGCATTAAACCAGCGCTCCTTAGTACTAGTTCGTTTCCTGAGTTAAAGAGATAAATGTTCTGAAATGGTTTGGAAACATACTGGGGAAAAAATGAAAATATGGGGGAAAGAAAAAAAAATGAAATGAGACAGAGTTCAAGAAAGGTGCCATCCTCTTTGAATGAGGAGAGTTCATTGGAGCTAAATAACGCCTAGCCAGGAACAGCTCGTGGATGTTACACATAGTTTCCTTCAAAGAACAGAGGGAGGCAGCTGAAGGGTTATGAATATCATCCATACCACTAGGGGCTTGAGAACCCAAACAGGCCAACTAAAGCTGCCCCTCATTTCAATCCCAAAGCATAGTCCCCTTATTTACACCGAGTGCCTTTAGTCAGTGAACCAAAACATGAAGGCACTTTTTCACTTGGGTGGTACAACATGAGCTGAACCACCCAAGGTTGTTAAGGAAAACAGAAGTGTGGCCATTGACTGATCTCTTTCAAAGTAGGGGCTTGCCTCTGCAGACAAGAGGCAAAGGCTAGGAGCACTTTTTCTCCATCCCTTGCAAGTATATTTAGTAGGTTCATTAAATAAACAAATATAATTTGGGTTAAGAAAACTTCTAAAGAGGCCGGAGTGATAGCCCAGCGGGTAGGGCATTTGCCTTGCACGCGGCCGGCTCATGTCAGCCCGGTTCGATCTTTGGCATCCCATATGGTCTCCCGAGCACCACCAGGAGGAATTCCTGAGTGCAGAGCCAGGAGAAACCCCTGAGCATTGCAGGGTGTGACCCAAAAAAAGCAAAAAAAAAAAAAAAGAAAAAAAGAAAACTTCTAAAGCACAAGTATATATATTATATATAATATATTATATATAATATATAATATATATAAAGTATACACACATATATACATATGTAAGTCACTTATAACTTGTCTTCCCATTGTTCATCGATTTGCTTGAGTGTCCATTCATTGGGAATGAGACTCATTATTGTTACTGTTTTTGGCATATTGAATACACCATGGGTAGCTTGCCCGGCTCTGCTGTGGCTATACATATGTGTGTGTGCATATATATATATATATATATATATATATATACATACATACATATATATGTATATATGTATATATATAATGTATGTATATTTATTTATGAAAGCAGGAATAATATAATGAAAATGCAGAGGAAATAAAGTCACATATTCATTGCTACTTTATTTACAATGGAATAAATTTCTATTTCTTAGAGACCAAAATAATATTTCTATTGCACCTCTCAGCCAAAGATGACACGGACCCAGCATTAACTAGAACTCTTATTTTGAAGAAGAGCTGTATTTGTTCATTACATTTGTGACACATTACTTTCTTTTTATTTTTTTTTTTTATTATTTGGGCTACACCTGGCAATGCTCAGAGGTTGCTCCTGGCTCAGCTCTCAGGAATTATTCCTGTTGGTGCTCAGGGACTGTATGGGATGCTGGGGATTGAACCTGGGTCTGCTGCATGCAAGGCAAACAGCCTTGCCTGCTGTACTATTGCTCCAGCCCCCTGTGACATATTCTTAATCTCCATGACATACATCTGTTAACATTCAGTGGCTGCTGTGTGCATGATGTTATATTCTACAGTACGTGGCACTTGTTCTTGGACTGGGTTGGTGAGTACAAATATGATTATGTTAATAATGAGGTATTGGGCAATATTTTTCCAGTTCTTCTGACACTCTGCTGATTAAACAGGTGGCAAGAGAACTTAAATTGTAAAGGGACTGTAATTTAGGAAAGAAAAGGAAGACATGGACACTTCCTAAGAGGATACATTTCTAATTTGACCAAATTTAAGGGAAATAGAATTTTTCTTGATTTTTCTGGGGTATACTTGAGTTTTCCAAAAATAAAAAAGAGGGGTAAGTATTGTTTTATGCATAAAAACACAAAAATACTGGAGTGGAAGGGGTAGGCTTTGGGGTTGGAAAAGGCATGTAGCTGTTCTTCTAAACTTAGAAATAAATAGATGGAAAGATGCTGAGGAAACTGACAAGATAGAGTTTTCAAGCAAATCAGAGAAGTCTTGCCTTTACAAAGTCTGATTGGCAAATAATGTTGAGAAAAAAGAAATAATTCATTTTACATGAAAGGCAGACTATAAAGATTACATTCAATAGAATTCAATGAAATCCAATGTGAGCTAGAGCAATAGTACAGCAGGTAGGGCATTTGTCTTGCACATGGCCAACCCGGGTTCGATCCCCTGCATCCCATAGGGTTCCCGGAGTACTGCTATGAGTAATTCTTTTTTTAAAAAATTATTATACCACCGTGAGACATACAATTACAAAAGATGTTCATAATTGGTTCTTGTTAATACGGTATTCCATCACCCATCCCTCCACCAGTGCCTCATTTCCACCACCAATGTACCCCACCCCTCCTGCCCACCCCCAGGTTGCCTCAATATCAGGTAGCCCTGTTTCCTCTCTTTCTCCTGTATCTGATCTCCCATAAGTAATTCTTGACTAAAGAGCCAGGACTAAACTCTGAGCATCACAGGGTGTTACCCAAAAAAGGCAAAAAATCTAGATGTAACTTTGATTTATTTTTATTTCTTTCACTCTTGTATTCATATTCACTTGTATAACTTGTCTTCCTGTTGTTCATTGATTTGCTCAGTGGGCGCCAGTAACATCTCCATAAGTCCTGTTGCAAGCAAATGTAGCCTAAGGGCATCTGCTTGCTCTAGGGACAGGAAGAGCCTCAAACCCATTCTTTCAGGTCATGGGAATGAGGTCCATAATTGTTACTGGTTTTTGGCATATCAAATAAAACACGGGTAGCTTGCCAGACTCTGCTGTGTAGGTTGTACACTCTCAGTAGTAGGCTCTCCTCTCGAATTTTACTGATGAACCTCAACAGGGAGACATCTGCTTTTCTCTTAGGTGGAGCTCTGAGGAGCTGTGGAGCCTGGATGTTGAGAATGACTGACTTCATAGTGTGGGGGTTACCCTGGCTTCTTGCTAGGTACACTGGGATGATGGGCCACAGCTAGAACCTGCCTAGAACTGTATACAGTGTATAAATGTGAAAGATCCTGGGAAGGACCTGGTCCTAACTTCCAGTATTATCTAAGACTGTGGGTCCGCAGTGTCTCTCTTCCGGGTTTGCTGGCTGTGGTGGTTGGGAGCTCGAGCATTCATGTTACCTCTGATTTTTTGTTGAGTTCAAATGACATTTTCCCACAATATTTATTGTTCAAATAAGAAATGATCTATAATTAAACCAAAGAAAGATTTTTTATTTTAAAAAATTAAAATTACTACCCTTACAGATTAAATAATACAAATGTCAGTTTTTTTAAACAATGTGTTTGTTTGGGGGTTACAGCCAATTGTGCTCAGGACTTATTCCTGTCTCTATGTTTATGGGTCACTGCTACAGGTGCTCAGGGATCATTTATAGCACAAAGTATTGAACCTGGATTGGCTACATGCAAGGCAGCCTTAACCTACGTCCTAGCTTTAATGTCCCATGAAAGTCAGATTTTTATTAAAAGTAATTCAATGAATAAGTAAACGATTTAGCAATAATTATTCCTACTTTTCATGTGCCTATTTCTTGTTTGGGGGTTTTGTTTGCTTTAATGATTATGTGAGTTGTCATGCAATTCTTTTTTAACCAATTGAAAGTTAAACATTGGTAAATGATTTTAGTATCAGTTTTTTTTTTGCTGAAAACAAACATGACATATCCAAGAAGCACATTCATATTTTCTTTATAAATAGCTGGTTTTGGAGAGAGGCATTTCATGATATGTTGATATGGTGTAAAAATAATTGTGAAGGCTTACTTTAAACAAGCTATTAAGTTTAACAATCAAAGTCACATTAAAATACATGAAACCCCTTTGAATCTCACACCCTGAAATAATTACTGTCTTCAAATCATTTTCCTATTAGCTCTCAACCTTTTTCATATAATTAAGAGAAAAGTACACATATAGTCTTAAGTCTGACAATATTTTTATGGTTTATATTAAACACATTTTCAGTATCCCTACGTGCTCACCATCCCTAAATGGTCTAGTCTACCCAAGGAGTCTTTTCTCAAATACATTACCACCTTCTGATAAATCATGACTTGCTTGTTAGGATTCTCACCTTTCTTCACTATATTAATGTGATTTTTAAAATTCAAGAAAGCAGTTGAAAATGCTTTCTTGACAAAATATTTTGTCTGAACAGTACATTTTCATTTTAGAGACAATTTTTATTTTAAATGCAATTTCAAGAACTGGGCATTTACTTCTACTAAAAAAATTTTTTTTTTGAGGAAAAGGAAGCATTTCAGTCTCTACCACAAGTGCTCAGTGGCTGTTCCTGGCTCTGTGCTCATGACTCCAGGCTGTGCTCTAGGGACCACATATGGTACGGAACTGGGTTGACGCACTAGGGCAAGCAAATTTCATCCTTGTACTAGCTCTCTAACCCCTTCTGCAATATATTTAGCTTAATAAAATATATATATGTTGATTTTATATATATATATATATATATATATATATATATATTTGTGCCACTTTGCTGTCTGCTGTGTTTTTGCGTACAACTTTGGGTTAAAAGGTAATATGGGGCCAGTTCAGGCATTAGCCTTACTTGTAGCCAACATGGGTTTGGACTCATGTTCTGTATATAGTTCCTGGAGCCTCAGCAGGGGTGATCCCTGAGCACAGAGCAGAAAGTAAGCCCTGGGCATAGATGAGTATGATCCTCAAAAGCCAAACACCCCACGCACCCCACAAAAATGCATTTGAATGGCCATTGTGAAACTATAAATCAGCAAAATGATTCTGTTTAGTTCTCATAATTATGCGATGTGAGCATAGATTTGCTCGAAAAGAGAAGATGGTTAGACAGAAGACAATGTAGCTTGTTTGAATTAGTCAGTCAACATATGCAGTTAGGCCTTGAACTCATGTCTTCCTGCTCCAAATTACACCCCTTTTAAACTGTAACTTCTTATTTCCAAATACCTTAAGTAGAACACATCCTAACACCATCTGTTAGGATGGTAATTTAAATTTGCATAATGAAACAGACATTGCTCCTTGCTAATATGTTTTCCCAATATTCATGAATATATACTGTGCTCTATAATCAACGATCTGAAGCAACTATAACTAGAATATTTTCATTAACTGCAACACTAGTAATTTCTCCTGTGATAATTTATACGTCAAAATGATTCTAGAATGGAACTGTTCCCAGTTTGAATAATTTAATATACATTTGCAGATTCTATAAAGTAAAGCACCCTAGCATTTATTTTTCTCTATTAAACAAAGGTTGCTTATTACTGGAGATTATGAATTGCTTAGTATTTGTTCTGATACTATTGAAAAAAATTTGCATTAAAACTGCTAATATACCAGGAATTGAAAATATTCCCTGGAGGGATCGATTACAATTTTTGGCAGACAAATCCTTTTATTTTACTAGAAAGTATAAATATTTGCTTACTATTAATAACATGCGATATAGTTAGCTTAGAGTTATAGGTGACCTTTGAAAAGAAAATGCCACTGAATGTGGTAAATTAGTATGCAGTGCTTTGTGTAATATAAAAAGCTAGAAGTTTAGAATAGCTACGCAAGCCAATTTTTTTAAAATAATGGTCTACATGATCAATGAATCCATGAACAGACATTTATTTAATCAGTCTTTGAAAACGTTACTTCTTGGTCGGTATCAAAATTATTGCAAGGTGGAAACTTCATGTAAGGAAATTTTCTATGTTGAAACAATCCAATGGTTTTAAATCCCAAATTATATTAGAATTCCCAAATCTAGTAAAAATAGAATAGCATGTTATTGGTAGGTGCCCGTTGTTAACTTTGTATCTCTCAACTTCACAACCCTTGTGAAAACCACAGGTGAAAACCACAGTTGGGGTGAATTTCTGCAGATCAGTTCTCTGGGGTCAGTTGCTGCACGTCCTGTTTGACCAACTAAGGAGTGGACAGAAATGCGGCTGGACGCTAGCAGGAGGACAGGACTTGACATCTTCCTGTTTTGTTTCCTTATTTTTTTTTTAATTGGTTTTGGCTTTTTCTTTTTCAGATGTTTATTTATTGTTATTTATTTCTGGGTCACACTTGGCAATGCTTAGGGGTTCCTCCTGGCTCTGGACTCAGACATTACTCCTGGCGGTGCTCAGGGGACCATGTGGGATGCCGGGATGGAACCCAGGTTGGCGCGTGCAAGGCAAACGCCCTACCCGCTGTGCTATCGCTCCGGCTTCTTGTTTTGGTCTGCGTTGCCCAGCCTTGTTTCTTTGCCCTGCCACTCACTGGCCAGGCATGCAGAAGAACCTGCTCTATCTACGTTGCCATTCTGCAATTCTTGTGGAAAAGTCTCTCTCCATTTTCTCAAAACCCAGTTATGGCACCCACCGCCCCTTTTTTTTAGAATTTGAGAGCCACACTTTTTTGCACTGCTTTTTTTTTTTCTGGGCGTGGAAGCTATAGCAGCAGCCGATCAAATCTCCTATGTACAGTTTCCGCTCAGAAACTCCCTTTTGTACAGTAAATTTTGGTAATTCTCACCTCATCTTGCTCCCCCAGTCCTGGAGGTGGTAGGTAGCTGCTTCCTAAAATTGTTAACTCCATCCTACCATTGCATTTTCTTTTCACTCTTGCAGCTCCTTAATAACTAGTTACAAAGTTTTTCTACAAAATGATTATGCAAAAATATAATTATGTGATTTGGGTGTCCTGACCCTAAACTGCATCTGAATGCGATGTTCCCCACTGCAACGGGAAGACTCCAGGAACAGGAAAGAAAGCAGTAAAAATGGGATCATCTCTCATAGCACGTGTTAGAGAAAGCAAAGAGCCAGCCGGCTTATTTCCCCCATCACTGGGTCTAGAACGCTGCTTGAATACATGGTATCTGAACACAATCTCTACCACGGTGAATGGTCGTAGCTGCTTGTAGCTATAGCGGCAAGCTCTGAACAGATGATACAAAATATTTAGCTGGTGTGATGCTGATCATTTTATCTAGGTTATTTTATTTGATTCTTGGGGGAAATCTTGATGAGTTAGGAATTAATTTAGCTCAGTTGATAAGACAGGCATCAGGTTTTCTGGTATTAAATAACTTTTTCATAGTTGTGTGGTTAAGAAAAGAAAAAAATAGCTGTAGGTATAAATGTAACTAGGAACTACTGTGGATAATACTATACCCACTGACCCTAAAAAGATTACGAGGTGCTGCCTTCTCTTTCTGTTTTTTTTTTATAGGATTCTCTCTTCACAGGGGACTCCTGGCTGTATCTACCATTGGTAACTGCTCATGTCTTTCTTAGACAAATGAAATGAATTAAAAATAAACTAATTCAAACACAGACTGCTCATACAGTCTGTTAGCAACACTGACCTTTTTTTATACACTTGAAAGCTCAACAGATTTTATACAAGATAAATAAATGACTTTTCAAACTGTTCTAAGTTAGCTCTGTGTGTGTGTGTGTGTGTGTGTGTGTGTGTGTGTGTGTAGCGAGAATTATCTGAGAGCTTTAAGCTCTATCTGACCAATTAACACCAATTCTTTGGTCAGTAAAATTACTGTCTTTTATTCATACCTCTTTTAAACTTATTTTCTGGAGTTTCATCTACACACAGTAAAATCAGCTTTCTTCTGAAGAAAACTGAAACCTGACTCCTTACTCAGAGTTACACGATTAATCACTAGTACGTCTTTATTCATTTCAACTAAACTTCATTTTAGGTAGACATTCTTTAAATATGGAAGCAAATTACATGATTGCAAATGATTGAGATTAGAAAACTCAAATAAAATAAAATTAGTTCACATTTGTCAGAATAGCAGAATTACCAAAAAGATCATTTAAAACTTAACTTACAGAAATTAGGACAAAATTATGCCTTCTAAAACAAAAGTGGTATTATTAGAAAATGCTTTAAAATTAGCAAAACCTATAATTTTCAACTAGTGTGAAATGTCCTCTTAATTTTAACAGTAAATGAAATTATTTGATGGTGTCAGGATTCTTAAGTTAAGTTATTATATTTGAAACAAACTTCTACATAGAAATTATGAAAATGATAAAATCATCCTTAAATTTTGTATTTGCTTTAAAAGAGATAACTAATGAAACAACTTTCTTAAATCTGTAGTTTGAATATAGTTGTCATGAAGTTATCACTCTATGATATCCACAAAAGTAAGGCAATTTCAATTTTCCTTAATTTAACGCTATATGGTACCGATTTGCAACACTACTTCTCTTTTGTTATATAATTGCTCTTACATCTAACTGAATATGTAGGCTATGGTTGTGATTCTCTTTGTGAACTTGAAAACAATTCTCTAAATCTAGGGTGATAACAGAAACTAAGGACCCCGTAAGTATGTGACAGATGTTAGTGAACTTCATACAGTGACGTATCAAATGGAGCTGCTTCCATGACCTCATGTAGGAAGAAATGCAGACACCTTCCAGTCAGTTCAGAAATAATGTTAAAACTACCAACAGTGCAGTGAAGAATGATGTTAGGAGCTGAGAGAGGGATCCAGAGGAATCTAATTTGGTCTGCAAATGTAGCTTATGCTGGGATATGAATGATTAAGTCAAGTGGATAATTAAGGAAAGCCACACAGAAAACTCAAGGCATTTTGAAGGAGGAAGAGCGTCATTGTGTGCCTCCAGAATGCTATGCTTGGAGCAAAGGAAACCAGTCTTCCAAGGGTCCACTGAGCTTCTTCCTTCATTAAGATATCCATTAAAACCACACTATTCCAAATTGATATTTGCACTCATTGTTCATTGAACACTCTTCATGATTACCAAAATCAGGATACAACATGAATTGCTAACAACAGTTGAGAGGTTAAAGAAACTCGTATAAATACACAGTGGAACACTACTTGGCTGTAAGGAAAAATAAAATGTGATAGTTTTCTCTCACATGGATAGAACTGGGAGATATGTTGCAGGCTCTTTGCTTTGTGCTCTAGAATAACTCCTGGTTCTGCTCAGGGACCAAGCAGATCCAGGATCTGCTCAAGGATCCAGCTGGGGTTGGCCCTATGCAAGGCATGTACCCTCCTTATTGTACTATCTCTCTGGCCCCTCATGTTTTATTTTCACTATAGGGATATTTTAATCAATCAAGAACACTTGTGGATGAAATATTCAGTATAGTTAAATATAATTGCATTCAAAAGAAAGTCGGAATAATAAGCTTACCTATTGTAGAAATCATCTCTGTAGTAATCATAGTCAAAGACATAACCACTGCGGAAGGAAATAAAAAAATTAGTTCACATTTGTTCAGCCACACTCATTTGAGTTTTAATTTATAATATTATAGCAATAAAGTTGCTACGTTTAAACATTTTATATAATTATGTACCCTGAGAACTTTATAAGATTATATTTAATTGAATATAATCACGTCAATCCATATCAATATGACAACATAGAGATTACTAAAAATGGTCTTGTGTGGTACAGAATTAAAGAAGAGAAATGGTAGTGATAAAATTCTCTCAATACTTATAAGGTAATATGAATGAAGGTCATTTATTACAGATGAGGTATAATGTCGTTAATCCTTCTTACTAAGGTATGGATAATGAGTCTAGACAATGAACAGAAGCACAGAATCATATAAATGGAAAAGTTTAATGACCCATTTATTATAACACTCTCTAATAAGAATGTGATTTCCTCAGAATTTTATCAGTGTTTTTAATGCACATATGATCAGCTGCCCCTGAGGTGTTGCAGGTGTGGCTGTGTGTTGCAGGACTCCTAAGGGCCGCTGCATCTGCTCTGGATTGCCTCCCGCAAATCACTCCGAGATAAGGGGGTAGTCCTAAATGTGGCAGTTTATCCGACCATGTATGCTGTACTAGCTGGTATAAATATTCTCCCATGCTATCACAATCATCGTGGGACTAGCTAGATCTTACCAGCATATTAGCCTGGCCACGTAGGACACCTAAATAATTAGACCAGAGAGAAATGCTGTTTGCTTCCAAGCAAACAAGCATGGCTCCCTGATATACTCAAAGGCAACTAAAATATAAAATACAATGAAGTAGAGGAGACTTGTGAATGCTTGGAGAAATATTTAACTGGCATTGGTGTTGGTCAAGGACATGCCATCTCAGAAACCCCCTTCTCTACACTTCAAAAGCATTCCTAAGCAGATTTCGGCTGAAAACATTAGCACAGTAAAGGCCCTAGGTGAGGTGCAGGGAGGGATTACCTAAGGGCATTGGACCCTCCCTGCTTTCCATAACAGTGGGGGGGAAGGTCTGAGTTACAGGGATATAAACTAGCCGGTTCCCGCTCTTCCTTCCCCTTCTTCCTTGTGGGATCTCTCTCTCCTTGTGAGCGGCATTCCCTTGGAAGCTTTTACACGTGTTGGTCGCCATCTTGGCCTACACGTGGCTGGGGTTCTAGCCTGGAATCCTAAGCATCGGGTTTTTCCTTTTGCTGATTTGCATGCCTGAACCTGTGATAAGTAAAGCCTTTTAAAACTGCATCGGATTCCTGAGTTTTCATCCGCCTCGCCGGCTTCGGAGGTAGAAGGGAACTTCGCTTCCCGGCACTGTCGGGGACCCCCGCGGAGCACCCCGACAGCTGTGGTGCCCCGCTGCCTTGGCAGGTGGCAGACAGGAGGCAGGCTTGTCTACACCCAGGGCTATGCCCTGTGGGCCCTGGATGGTTGATGGTCTGACATAGAAAAAGACTGGGTCCCCTGAGAAGAACCCAGAGCCATGGTAGAGCCTGGAAAGCTACCCGTGGTGTATTTGATATGCCAAAAACAGTAACAATAATGGACCTCATTCCCAACAAATGGAAATGTAACTGGCGCCTGCTCAAGCAACTCCATGAATAAAGGAAAGACAAGTGACAAGTTTATTCAGAAACTTGAAACAAAATGTTTTGCATAGAGAAAAATAGAGGAACAGGTTACTCATCAATCATAACAATACTTTGAGTTATTTAAATATGAATCAATTGCATACAGTGATACCTTCTTTTGAGTAAGTTCCTTACAAGAATATATAATAAAATATTCCTTAATCATACTGTTGGAGTTTAGAAGGTACTTTGTGTATAATATTTCCTTTAAACTTTGGTCTTAAGACCATCTGTTGGATGAAGTAGCTGAAAGATTCTAAGGTGCAAATGCTCTAAGTCATTTGGCCACTCAAAGTGGAATTGTTCTACCATATGGAAATTACATACTTAATTCTTTTTTTGACTGTTTTTTGCAATGTTGGACCTCCAATGGGGGTCTTACACATGTCAAGCATGCAGTCTACCACAGAGCATCTCATTAATTAGGTGAGCATTTTACCATATGCTCCAAGTTTGAACTTTTTTCGAGTCACTATACAATAGGAAAGCGATTTTATATTTCTTAAGTTTTCAATAGTCGTTTATTTTGGTTATTGCTGTATTATAAAAATTGAAAGGACATAGTAAGATATTTCTAGATTTAAAAATAAAAGTATTCATGTCTTCTCACATTCATTATATAAGGGAGGGCTTAGAACGTACTCAGCCTATTAGGTTGAGGGGCGCCTCCAACCAGTCTAATGAAGCACAGAGTGTTAGTATTCAAGTTCTGAATTGCAAAGTGGAGCCACATGAATATCTGGTGGCAGACTGCATTGTGTATTTAGAGGTGATGCTGTTGGTAGTCACCTATGAAACAAAGGAAGTCAATAGGATAACTGTCCAATGAGTGAGCAAAGGTGCCACTTCTGCCTGACAGTTACGAAAGGATAAATTAGTATATTTTGTGCTTTAGTTTCTCCTTTTAGCATTTGCAACTAGGTTAAGAATTTTAAAAAGCTTCTACCAAATCCTAAGGACATGTATGTCAGGAACTATACCAGGCCCTTAGTAGTAAAGCATGAGTCTCAGTCTAGTGGTCATCAAGATGGCCTCAACATTTTCCCAGAGCTTCACTGTTTCACTGTCACTGTCTTCCCGTTCATCATCAATTTGCTCGAGCAGGCACCAGTAACATCTCCATATGTCCTGTCTCATGCTAGTAGAGCCCAAGGGCATCTGCTTGCTCCAGGAACATAAAGAGCCTCAAACCATTCCATCAGATCATGGGAATGAGGTCTATAATTGTTACTGGTATCTGGCATATCAAATACGACACGGGTAGCTTGCCAGGCTTTGCCGTGCGGGTGGGATACTCTTGTAGTCACCGTTGATCTTCCGAGCACTGCCTATATTCATTAATGGAATATAAATATATACCAGTGTATAGTAAAGTAACTTGTCAGTGCAAATTTTTTTTTCTCTTTGGGTCACACTTGGCAATGCTCAGAAGTTACCCCTGGATCTGCACTCAGAAATTGCTCCTGGTGGTGCTTGGGGGGACCATATAGGATGCCAGGGATCAAATTTGTGTCAGCCACGTGTAAGCAAAAGTTCTCCCTGCCCTACTATGGCTCCGGCCCCAATCAGTGTAGACTTTCAAGCTCTTAGACAATTTTCTTGAGAAAAATCACAGTTGCTTCAATATGCCTTTGCTTTTGGGAGCAGGTATATATTTGCTTGCCTTTCATCAGCTTCTTATCCCAAGAATTTACTGTCATTGCCTTTTAAGGTTTCTGAGAGCTATTTTGAAATGTTACCAAGAAATCCTGCGCCACTGTCTCTCAGAGTCCGTGAGAGGATAAGAGTGTAGCTCTGATTAATGCCAATTAATTCTCATCACCTCTTAAAAACTCTCGTGTTCTCTCATAAAGAACTGGGGTTTAGCCCCTCTCTTGGATTTCAATAGTGTGAACACTCTTCTTTATTCATCTAACTAATCCGATAAAACTTTTTTCCTTTTTTTACAGTTTTGGAGACCAAAAAAAAAAAAAAACCATACCTAATAACAAGTTGCACAATAGAAATAAAAAATATTGAGGGGAGAACCACTCCAGAGTTCATAAGTCAAAGCCTCCCTTTCTTAGGAAATGACAAGTAAACAGAGGCTTGAGAAATTAGAATGTCCTCTGAGGAGCCAGGGAAGAAAAGACCCTGAGAGAGGAACATAAAGTACAAAGGCACAAGTCAGGGAAAATCTTGGCAATTCCAATCAAGTAAGCGTCAGTCCGAGACTACTGACAGATGAGAGATTACAGTGTCTGAGGTGCACTGCCACAGATAAGATAGAATGTAGATAGTGTAGATAGTTTTGGAGTCTATAGTTTTAGAGGTAGTTTTGACCCAACTTGCACATTTTTCAATTTGAGAAACTGGGGAGATTGCTTTATGCTTTGTGGAATTGGGAATGAAATTCTGTAGGAAAATCTCAAAATTAATCCGTTATTTTTTTAATTAATCATAAATAAAAATATGAATTTTTTTAATGAATCACATGTGCTCTTACTTAGTAGTACCAAACTGGGTTTCAGTCATAGAATGCTGTAACACCCATCCCTTCACCGGTGTACATTTCCCACCACTAATGTTCCAAGTTTTCCTCCTGCCCACCCTCCACCAGCCTGCCTTATCTCTCTCTCTCTTTCTCTATCCCTTTATTCTCTTCTCTCTATCTTTTCTCTCTCTCTTTTCTCTCTCTCTTTCTCTCTGTCGCTCTCCTTTTGACACTATGATTAGCACTACAGTTACTGAAAGATTAAGTAGATTAATTTTGAACAAGATAGTGTTTAGATGTCTGTGATGTAGAGCTTAGTTTTATGACAGAAGGACGTACTAAGGAAATGCATACAGGAGGTGCGTGCATCGTGATAGTAAAGAAGCTGTCAAATAAAAGGTTGGGGGATCCTTAGAAAGAGAATAGGAACTGGTTGTGTGCACTCTAGGATTGAAAGGTCAGGGAAAAGGAGGAGGAGATGGCAGTGTGGTTTAGTGTGACTAGAGAGAGAGAGAGAGAGAGAGAGAGAGAGAGAGAGAGAGAGAGAGAGAGAGAGTTCAAACAGGATAGTTCTAAGTGTTGGCCTCTGCTGGCTTACTTCCTATACCATATTGGATGCATCAGTTTTCTAAAACAACCATAATAAAGTACCACAAATTGGGTGCTTTGAACAACAGCAATTCATTTTCTCACAAATTAATGGCACAATTCTGGGTGCCAGGCATCCAAGTTCAAGGTTTGCTTTATTTCTGCGGCCACTTTGTTTATTTTGCATCTGTCTGCCTCTGTGCTGTGTATAGTCTCCGATGCTCACCCTCTGTTTATGACCTGAACTCCTGATAAAAACAGCACTCGTGTTGGATGAGGACCCATACTACTAAGGCCATTGTAACTTAATCACCATTACAAAAATCTTTTCTCTAGTGCCAGAGAGATAGTACAGCTGGTAAGGCCATTGCCTTCCGTGCAGCCAACAGAGTACAATCCCCACTGCTACATGTGCTTCTCCTGCACCACCAGGAGTCACCCCTGAGCAGACCACCAGGAGAAAGACCTGAGCACAGAGCATGTGTAAACTCTGAGCACTGTTGGGTGTGGCCCAACTCTCCTTACCCACTCAGCTTTAAAAGTTCTTTCTCCAATAGTCTAAATTACTTGGTGTTAGCATATCAGCAAATGACTGGGACCACAATCAGTCTAATTTTTCTGATATTCTCTGCAAAATGGGATAGTAGTGTTTTCTGCATATTTTAATCGCCCAATTCATGTTTTATTGAATTCTGTTCAATAAAATGTCAATAAAACCACCAATGTCCCCGGTTCCCCCCCCCTCCCCAGCCCGCTTCCATGTCAGGTTCTTTATTTCTTTTCCCTTTCTCTCTATCTCTTTCTCTTTTCCTTCCCTTTCAGATTGCGGATTACAGAACATACATTAAAAGGTTGTCATGTGTATCTTTTTGCCTGTATTTAATGCTCAGTTCTAGGTTGGTATTAGTACCAACTATAGAGCTGAAATTCAAAGACAGATTTACCTGCCTTCCCTATTATGTCATATTTCTTAATACATTTGTTAATTAATTCTATTTCGGTGAAGTTAGGGTCACACTCTGCTGTGTTTAAGGCTAATTTCTGGCTCTGGATTCAGGGTTCCAATCAGTATCAGCAACATGCAAGGCAAGAGCTTTCACCTTATGTTAAATATCTGTCCTAATATTTGTTAGTTTAAATGCATTTAATAATTGTAACATTTTTACATAATTTTAATTTTTCCTCATATATTAAAGAAAGACTTTGAAGGCTTTATCATCAAAATCATGAGAATATTTCATTGAAAATATATAACTCATATTACTTTTTTATGTACCATCTCTTTGTTAGCACGCTGAGTCCTAGTAGTCATTCAAATCTCCGATGCCCAACTTCATTCTTCCAGAAACATCAATGAACAAATATTTAACAATAACCAGATAATGAAATAATGTTGAGTTATGATCTCTCTAATATATATATGAATGTTTGGTAATATTAGTTGTGTTGCTAGACATTTAAACTAAAAAAGCTATTTTTTAAAATTTATTATACCACTGTGAGATATAAAATTGCATAGCTATTCGTGATTGGGTTTCAGACATACAGTGTTCCAGCACCCGTCCCTCCACAGTGCACATTTCCTACCACCAGTATGGTCAGATTCCCTCTCCTCCCCCTCCCCAGTCTGCCTCTATGGCAAGCACTTTCCCTCTTCTCTATAAAGAGTATTTTTATAAGTATTTTATTATACCACCGTGAGATATACAATTACAAAGATGTTCATATTTGGGTTTCGGTCATACAGTGTTCCAGCACCCATTCCTCCAACAGTGCCCATCTCCCACCACCAATGTCCCCGGTTCCCTCCCCCTCCCTCATTTTCCCTCCCTCCCCCATTATTTCTTTACCTTTGTCTCTTTCTCTTTTCCTTCCCTTTCAGATTGCAGATTGCAGAACATACATTAAAAGGTTGTCATGTGTATCTTTTTGCCTATATTTAATGCTCAGTTCTAGGTTGGTATTAGTACTTTCGACAATTGTTAGCACACTGTTCCATTTTCTGTCTTACCTAGCTAAAGAGTATTTTTAATGGGAAAAATTCCCTAAAATTATTGAATATTGGTTAATGACATGGTGTAGATTTCACGTGAATGACATTGATTTAAAATGTCATTGTAAATCACCATCTGAACAGTGTACTTTGTGTTTACCACTAAAAGTCTAAATCTGTGCTTCACCATATAATTGATCCCTTTTACCCTGCTTACTTATCTTCCTATTTTTTTTCTTAAAATGACAGATTTAGTTTTATCTAAAAAAAGATTGTAAAAATTTAGCCCACTCATTTGTTTTATTTTGCTGAATACTACATCTGGTCACCTGCCCCTTGAGGTGTTGTAGGTGTGGCTTCGTTGCCCAGCTGCGTTGGCAGGTGGCAGAGAGGAGACAGGCTTGTCTACACCCAGGGCTCTGCCCCATGGGCCCTGGATGGTTGACTTTCTAACATAGAAAAAGACTGGGCCCCCAGGCTGAACCCAGATCCACGGCAGAGCCTAGCAAGCTACCCGTGGTGTATTCATTATGTCAAAAACAGCAAAATTAGTGGACCTCATTCCCAACGAATGAGGACAATACTGGTGCCGGCTTGAGTAAATCGATGAACAATGGGAAGACAAGTGATACAAGTGATACTACATCTGGAGTGAAATAATGTGTTATTGAGCCAGGACTTTGAGACAATGAGTATATTAATTATTGTCAGTTGTAACAACACAAAGTGGAATAGAATGTGGCTGAATTTTTTTATGAGCTTTTATCTTAGTCTCCTGTTATGAACTCTCTAGATTTAATTACAAGAAATGAGAATATGGAGCAATTAATAAATGTGTTATCAATGTGAATGGCAGTAATGACTCCACTAGAATGTTTTATGCTTTTAGGAAATACTTCAGGAAATTAACAGCTTTCTTGAAATTAATTCATGAAAAAATAATAATTTACTTGTTTATCTCAGTTGGTGCCTTAATTATCTTGGACAGCTATTTACCTTCTGCCCAATATTGACTGTTAAAGCATATTTATAAGAACCACTTATAGCTAAGTCTACTAATTTGGCAGACGTCCAAGTCTCACTATTGGCCATCATGAACTCTAGTTTGCCTGTCTATGTTAATGGTGAAATAAAATGCACAAATGTAAATGTCTTGGTAATCACAAGCCTGCTTTGGTATGAATGATTTGGACTTTTGGCAGAACTATCTTGGCTGTACATAGCTTGGGTCATGTTCTGTGAATAATTGCAAACTGGATTTCCAAACAACAGGAAGAGATCGAAGGAGATGCAGAGAGATGACCATAAGGTCAGTCTGTTTATTAAACTTTCCTCGATGTTCTTCCCAAATGTCTGGATTTTGTTTTCTTGGCTTTCCTTTTTTACTGATTCTATAGTAAAAATTCCTTCATTTTGGTATGTTAACACTTATTAGATATTAGCTTTCCCAGAATGGTATTTGCAGGAGTTATAGCTGTGGTATACATAAAGTTCTGTGCAATTAGGGTTTTTTTTTTAAATCAGGAAAAATTTAACTTTGAACTTAAAAAATGAAATTCTTCTCCATAAGTGTGGTGTTCTTATATTCAAGACTAACTTGTTTTGGTTTTTAAGTTAGGAACCTTTAGGATGTTCATTGCAGTGAACAATGGGATTCTTACGGGACTCAGTATGAAAATCTGGTTTCTAAGCATTATAAACAAAACACTAATTAGTTAGGTACTTTGGCACTGTTTAGGAGGAGACTAAATCCAGGAATAACATTTGGGAGCATGGTCAGTGGTAATGACAGGCAGAGTGTATTTCACCACATGTAAGTGAAATAGAACACATACAGTGTTCTAGAAAAGTGGAACAATAGTTTTGAATATTTAGCATAAATAAGTTCTCATAGTTTTATCTATCTAAATCGCTAATTTTTTGTTTTGTTTTTGGGTTACAGCTGGCAGTGCTCAGGACTTTCTCTTGACTCTGTGCTCAGGGAATCGCTTTTGGTGGTGCTTGGGAAATCATGTGGTGTGCCAGAGATGGAACTTGTGTTAGCCACTGCCTTACTTGTGTACTTAATATTCCAGCTCACTCAGAACTTTATTTGAGGGGCTGGAGTGATAGCACAGTGGGTAGGGCATTTCCCTGCATGCGGATCAAACCTCAGTTTGATCCCTGGCATCCCATAAGGTCCCCGAGCACCACCAGGAGTAACTCCTTGTGTAGAGTCAGAACTAACTCCTGAGCATTGCTGGGTGTGACCCAAAAAAAAGAAAAAAAAATATTTTTAAAAGTCTAATGTATGTTTAGCAGTTTTATTCTACTTTTAATGTAATAATATTGTATTTTCTGAGATTCCTCCTGAATTGCATTGTAAATTGGCAAAGTAATTGTTTAGAGTTGCAAATTCACACCCTTTCTTTTGCTACTGATGATTTATGATATGAGAATAAGATACTTTCCTCCAATTTTATTGAACTTTTTCATTCATAAAAAGAAATCACGACTCATTAGAATTTGCAATACATACTACCCATTTTAAATAATCCTTTTGAATTAATAAAGGCAGCTTCATGTGAAGAGACTAATACACACAAGCATTTCTTTTTTGTTTTCCATCACTGAACTTTATTAAAACATAATCTGAGGAATATTAATAAACTCCCTAGTACAACCTGGATGAATTCTAATGGCTTTACAGCCACATTGCCAATAATAATTTCTACTTTTGTTCTCTTTTGATTATATACAGTTTCCTTAATTAAATAGAATAATCAATTAATAAGTATCTTAAGTGAAATATAATTAATTTAAAGGATAATATTATAAAGGATAATAATATCAACTAATATTAAAGATAATATCAGTTGAACGTGATTCTTATTCTCACGGAATATTACTTGAACTTGAAGTGATTTGAGAAATATGCATATGTGTTCAAATTAAAGACAGAATTTGACAAAGGCCAAAACATAAATTAAAATTTCTTGAGATCTTGCAGGTAGAAACAATAGGATGTGATTAGTGGCACAGGGATCAGGGGGCATCAAAAAGAGACAGTATTGAACGAATTCTCATAGAAGGATTAGGATGACAAATGTATGCTTAATGAGAGTTCTTACAGCTGGTCAAGCACTGTGAGCAGTTAGAAAAAATATGGAACAGAAATGGAGAAAGGTGCTTTATGTATATTCTGTTTTATATATCTCGTCTCTAAAGTTCCAATAAAAGCCATGCATGCAGAAATCATAATATAGGCTAATAGAATTTCCAGGCCTTAGGTCTTCATGAGTGTGGCTATCCGTGATATCAGCTACCCTCAGAGGTACCTGCAGCATGTCTAATTGTCTTAAATCTGCTGTAGGCTTGCAGTGCAGTGCATATAGGAAAATATGATATACTTGGCCACATGAATGATATGTAGACAAAAATGTGACCATGGGTGGGGTGGCAAAGAGATAGTGCCATGGGAATGGCATTTGTTTTGCATGTTGCTGGCCCAGGTTCAGTTCCCAGTACTCCATATGGTCCCCTGAGCCCAGCAGTCGTGATCCCTGAGGGCATAACCAGGAATAAGCATTAAATACAATGAACAAAAATAAAACAAGTCTCCATTTTCATTTTAGAGAAAATGGTCTAACATGAAAATGGACTTTTTTGGGGATTTGTTTTTCTTTTATATTTTTAATTTACTTTGAAGTATATTTGTTCATATGTATGTATGTAGAGAATACAAATAAACACATATGTTCACAATTAATAGAGTCAAAATTTAGTCTAAATTTTATGGGTAAAAAATGAAGTTTTCACCAATATTCATTGGAAGGAAGGTGAGGAGTGAAAAAGTATAGGAGTATGATACATCCATAGAGTTCAGGCTAGTTACAGATAAGGCGACCTGACAGTCCACATCGGGTCAGAGAAGACAAAGCGACCAGGAATGTGACTATATTAAAGCAATCCACCAAACTGCTACGGCGAGTCAAGCTTAGTTTCTCACACATTTAATCGAAGCAAGTGAACAACGAATCCTGGGCTGAAGAGAAGAAGAAAATAAAAATAATTTTTCTCTCTCCCAATTGACTTAAAAGAAGGATTCTAGTTTAGGAACTTTAATGTTGAATGGGTTATATTACATTATGTCATGATAGGAAAGATATTTACTGAATACAAAATTTATGTTTAGTTTTTTAAGCTATGCTAGTTTATTATGTCATTTTAGTTGCCGTATATTTTGACACATGATATAGACTATTTCCCTTTCTGTTTTTTTTTAATATTATATTTGTCCACAAAAACTTTATATCTTCTTGGCCAAGACAAATGAATAATATTTTTAATTAATAATAACATGGCAGGCACAATCCAATTTTTTTAAAAATCCGAATTTAGGAATTAAGGTGTTAGAGCCTGAGAGATAGCACAGTGGGTAGGGCGTTTGCCTTGCATGTGGCCAACCTAGGTTCGATCTCGGGCATCCCGTATGGTCCCTTGAGCACCACCAGGAGTAATTCCCGAGTGCAGAGCCAGGAGTGACTCCTGAGCATCACTGGGTATGACCCAAAAAGGAAAAATACCCAGCACCATGTGTGGTCCCAAGTATTGCCAGAAAGTGTTGATCAAGTATGAAAGTCCCTCATGTAACACAGAGTTTGAGAAGCACCAGATTTCAGGCTTAGAGGAGTCTTTCAGCCTTCTCTGCACCAGTTGGGAGTTCTCCCGAATCTGTTTCTAACAAATAATATGATGAGTCTGATAACCAGAGAACTACAGTTGTGATAATAGGAAGCCAAGCCTCTTGGTATTCTGCAGGCAGGGTACAGAAATACATGTAGATCATCACCAGAATCAGAGAGGGAGTCTCCAAATTCACGTCCCTGTTCCTAAGTTTCTCCACACCTCCAATATAACTTCAGTTCTTAGATTCTAAATGTTTGTGTTTATTGGGCTTTAGTTAATTGCTCTTTTAATCATTCAGTATTTTCCAGCACTTAGTCTTTGTTTAGTACAAAAAAGCTCCTTAATCAAGAAAGAACTGTGGGTGTGCGTCTGTGTGTGTGTGTGTGTGTGTATGTGTATGTGTCTCCATTACACAATTGATTGCCTTAGCCTAGTTAATTGCACAATAAAGTTTTCTATTTAGGGGAAAAATTCATACTCTGTGTAACATGTATTGTATCTTCTTTCTGCTGACTTCTTTATTCATTCTCAAAGTCTATCTCCTGCCCTATATTCTCCCAATTATAGCATCTGTTAAGTTAGACAACGTCATTTACCATGCTATTCCTTGATAATAGATTTTATTTTCTGTATTACCTTTGACTCATGCTTGTCAGAACTCAGTGTTTCTTGTCATTTAGATAATCTCTATAAATTTCTTTAGCCTTCTTTTTTTGCCACAGACAATCTATTCCATTATTCGTTCCTGCCTTTCTCTTCCTTGAATTTAATCTAGTCTGCCTGACTTTCTTGACAGTGAAATTTTCAGAGTAAAATATTCCAGGAAGAACTCATGTCAAATCCTTCAGAGGATGATTCTTTTTCTTCTTTTGTTTAACTAAACTTAGATATTTTTAAATAGAATTTTTTAAAATCTTGTTTTGGAAACCCTCAGGATTTACTCCTGGCTCTGTGCCAGTGATCTGGGATCTGTGCCAGTGATCCCAAAAGGGATTACTTTTGGAGGGTCAAATAATGTTTGCTAGTTAATTTTCTTTGTTTAAAGATATTTTTCTGGGGTTCACAACCAGTGATGCTCAGGGTTTACTCCTGGTTCTGCACGCACGTATCACACCGCATAAGGTTGGGGATAAAACACAGTGGCTGGGTTTAAACCCAGGTTGGCTGCGTGAAAGTGAATTACCCGCTGTGCTTTGCTCAAGCTCTAGATTAAGTGCTATAGCTTATTAATTTTCTAGGGAGAAAAAAAATCTAATTAGAATTTCCAAACACTTGAATATCAGTACTTGAATGTTTAGGAGCTTGTAATTGCATATCAGATTGATCCTTTGTAGCAATAAAAATCAATTGATTTTATATCAACTTGAAATCTCCTTTGGGACAGAAGGACTTGCTTAGGGACAAGCCGGCTGCGTCCTGTAGATGTTTCCACTCTGCAAGTCGGCACTGACGTTGCTGAGGACACCGAAGGAAAATTCCCGGGAATGCACAAGTAGGAGGATTCTTCCTCCAGGTTGTCTTGTACTATCTGTGCCAGGGGCACTGCTGACCCACACAGATCCGCTCAGGAGGAAGGGACCCACTTACGGCTGACAGTCTCCTAACACCCCAACAAACTTCCCTCCCACCCCATAAAGGTTTTCTTTATGGGCGTGCCACCCTGTGGTGTTCAATGATTTTTTCTGCTTTTTGCACTCAAGGATTACTTTTTACTTTTTATTTTATTATTACTATTATTATTATTATTATTTTAATATTTTACTATACCACCATGTGATATATAATTACACAGATGTTCATGTTTGGGTTTCGGTCATACAGTGTTCCAGCACCCATCCCTCCACCAGTGCCCATTTCCCACCACCATGCCCCAATTCCCTCCCCCTCCCTAGCCTGCCTCTATGGCAGGTTCTTTATCTCTGCTCTCTCTCTCTCTTGCTTCCTTCTCTAATACATTGTAGATTGCAATACATACATGTAGAGGTTATCATGTGTATCTTTTTGTCTGTATTCAATGCTCAGTTCTAGGCTGGTATTAACACTTTAGGCAATTATTAGCACACTGTTCCCTTCTTTGTCTTACCTAAACTCTGACTCCCACAATTTTGTAATAGATTCCTCTGACAAGACCTCTGATCCATGTTTTGCCTGACCTTGGATATTGACACACACACACACATATGTGTGTGTGTATATCTACTCTGCATGAGATAGGTCATATTGAGATGTTACTGGTGCCCGCTCGAGCAAATCGATGATGAACGGGAAGACAGTGACAGTGATATATTTATATATAACTATATATATAACTATATATATAACTATATATATATATAGTTTTGGGGTCTGAATAGGTATGGAAGCTGTGCAACCTTGGGTCAGAAGCATGCGGTGAAACTGCCCTATGCTTTGTCCTTCCTATAAACTGCAGACACATTTTGCTCCAGTCATATTTGAATTTCAGACTTGGAAGTTCAAATTTATTCGTTCTGTAGATCACTTGTATCACTTGTCTTCCTATTTGTTCATCGATTTGCTCAAGCGGGCACCAGTAACATCTCCATATGTCCTGTGGAGTGCTAGTGTAGTCCAAGGGCATCTGCTTGCTCCAGGAACACAAAGAGCCTCAAACCCTTCGCAGAGGTCATGGGAATGAGGTTACTGTTACTGTTTTGGCATATCAAATATGACACGGGTAGCTTTCCAGGCTCTGCCATGTGCATGGGATACTCTAGGTAGTAGGCTTTCCGTTCATGCATTGACTGATGAACTGCAATGGGGAGAGATCATTATTATAATATTTCTGTGGATAATCTCTCTCAATCACAGAGATAGTAGCTGTTCATTATACTTTATATATTTTTATGTTCTTTGCAGTTTTTTACCTTTTTGAAAGTAACTAGTCATATTTTTCAATTAATGATTCTTCATATTGCTTCCTAGTTAAACAGTGTGATTTCTGAATCTTATCTCCTAATTGGGCTTTTATTCTCTGTTTATGTATTCTAGTGTTCTATACCTTTGAGGATTACCATATATGAACACTGTCAAATGGTTTGGGTTTTCTGTTTGCCACCAAACATTTTGTATAGCTTGTACAGTTATATTACTTCTATTGCCAATTATTTTCCTAAAGTCTTCCTGTAACAGTTACTGTGTTAACTGTATATTTTTTTATGTTGGAAACTAATCTGTAGGAAAGTTTCAGAGTTGGGTAAAAGAGATTAAAAAGGTCAGGATATGACCCACACAAGAGGAAAGGTGTTGTGCTCTGAACAACTTGTTTTGGGGCTTGGCACTTCCCCCCCATAAAGCTCTGAAAGTGGGACCCAGAAGTAGGCCTAGGGCAATAAAGCCCAAATACATCCACGTGAAAAACATTATTTGCAGGAAGTTACATCTCTAAGCTAAGACAGAATGTGCCTCGTCTTCTGACCACAGGGATATGTATTTGCTATTCTATTGCAATGGTCCAGGAGTTTGCAGGTGCTGTTACTCTATGGCCAGGGAGTTTTCAGGTGCTGCGTGACTTGTGTTTATATCCCCTCTACCCAAGAACTGTATAAGAGGCTTGGGCTGTGCTCAACAAAACTGGACCTGCTTTTCAACCTCCTGCACCCACCCGCCACTGCACTGGTGTCTTGCTTGCTTTCTGTAGCAGCAGCAAGGAAGAGTTCTCTTCCAAGTCCTTCCCTCTCCTTTCCCAGGGTTGAAGTCCAGCAAGATCTAGGTCTCCTTCATTCGTGCTGAGGCTGCTGGCCAGACCCCCTGACTGAAAGGCATTTATTTTGCATGTCTGAAGCTCTTGGTTTGATACCTTCACTGTTGCATAACACTGTATAGCACCACTGGGCATTGTGCATATTAAACAAAATAAACCAAAGCAATAATTGATGATGATGAAGTGATTGGTTATGTTCACTGCATGCCTTGCATTTGTTAGTCACTATTCTATGCTTTACAATAAAATTATTTATCTATCAAACTAAAGAATATCAATTTACTCAATTGTCAAAAATCCCTAATTATCTTCAATGATATTAATACTAAAATGTGTTATTATCATTTGGATTTTATAATTAAGTCAATAAAGTCATCATCATACCTAATTTAAGAGCATAAACTGCCTTTCCATGACTTATCTGATGTTGGTATTAAGAAATATTTAAGTAATTTTGTCAATTTCTTCTTCTTTTTTTTTTTTTTTTTTTTGCTTTTTTGGGTCACACCTGGCAATGCTCAGGGGTTACTCCTGGCTCTGCACTCAGGAATTATTCCTGGTGGTGCTCGGGGACCATATGGGATGCCGGGATCGAACCCATGCCGGCATAGGCCAGCCACTTGCAAGGCAAACGCCCGACCCTCTGGGCTATCGCTCCGGCCCCAATTTTGTCAATTTCAAGCTCACTATATAAGCCTTGAGTGTCACACCATTTTTATAAATGTGAATGAAATTTTAGTTGGCATTAAATGGCATGCATCACTGTCACTGTCTTCCCGTTCATCATCAATTTGCTTGAGAGGGGAACCAGTAACTTATTCTTATGTCCTGTCTCATGCTAGTAGAGCCCAAGGGCACCTGCTTGCTCCAGGACCATAAGAGCCTCAAACCATTCCATCAGGTCATGGAAATGAGGTCTATAATTGTTACTGGTATCTGGCATATCAAATATGACACGGGTAGCTTGCCAGTCTCTGCCGTGCGGGTGGCATACTCTTGTAGTCATCTCAAAATCCAGCATTTATTGATGAACCACGTGGCAGCGCGAGCCGGCTGTGATAGGCTGGTCTGCTGGGTGGAGTTCTGATGAGGGGGAAGTCTGGATGTGGAAAATGGAGGCCCTCATGGAGTTGGGGGTCGTCTGGCTTTTTGCGAGGCTCTGCTAGGGTGGCGGGCCAGGGTGAGAACCCACCATCCCTCCCCGGGCACCTCATGAGCGGCTGGGCACAGGGAGAGCCAGTAGCAGCTCTGCCCCATGACTGTGAGTCATGCCGGGCGTGATGGCATGTGCCTGTAGTCCCAGCTACTTGGGAGGCTGAGGCTGGAGGATTGCTTGAGTCCAGGAGTTCTGGGCTGTAGTGCGCTATCAAATGCCATTTTATCAAATAGCATGTAGTTGTTTTTTTTTAAAGAACCAATTATCCCTTGAACTTTCATTTTGAAATAGCTTTGGCAATATTTAGTTTGTTGTATTTCAGTAGGTTTCAGAATAATTCTACCCAACTGAAATGCATACAGATAAAAGAAATTAGGATGGCAAAAAATATCAAAACAAAGGCTCTATCTGAATATGGTTAAATTAAATAAGATGGTTTCATCTAGAGAAGTTTGCCTGTGGGAAGAAAAGCAGCTAAGTGTTTAAATATTTCAATGGCTGTCTAGTGGAAGAGGTATTGAATTTATTCATTGTAGTTCCAGAAGGCAGAACAAGAATTAAAGAATAGTAATTATAAGGAAGAATGTTGCCTCTAAAGATAACAAAGAAATAAGATAATGAGTTTTAAATATCTTATGTTTCTGGTAGTTTGGGAAAGAGAATAGAATAATAAAAAAGGAAAACACTATGACGAACACATGACCAAGTACAACACAACATAATAGACACAAATGTTTCAGGAAGAGTCCCACATTTGTTAGGTATTTGTAGAGAAGAGAACCATTCACTGCATTATATGCAGTCTGATATATCTTCCAAACTGAAACAACCTGATTTTATTTGAATCAGATTCACCTGATCACTTGACCTGACATCCCGTTATTCATCGATTTGCTCGAGCGGGCGCCAGTAACATTTCCATTTGACCCTATCACGTGCCAATGTAGCCCAATGGCATCTGGTTGACTCAGGCTCTTGACAAATAAGTCTACCATCTTGTAGGTGGGTGGCCACGTGATCTTTTGACACCCCGTGGGATCCAGTCGGTAACAGCTCTAGTCCAGCGGTCGTCTCCAAATTGCACTACAGGAAGTGGCAAAAGCTGTGAGACTGAGGTAGTCTGTTTCCCATGCATATTAAAGAAGCAATGCTCTGCCTTCCTGTCACTGCTCATGGACTCCAAACAAATCACCTATTCATGGTATTTAAGTGCCACTGTCGTGGGATCTTCTTGGGTTCTGCAGGTGATTTTTGTTATTGAAAATGTTCAAACATAGTTCTCAATTGCTCTCTCGAGTTTCTGAGCACAAGAATGTTGTCATATGCATTAGGTTAAAAACACATGTTTTTGGCTAGAGATATAGTACAGAGGGTAGGGTGCATGCCTTGCACAAAGTTGACTGGCTTTAAATCCAGGCAGCATATATTGTCTCCAAGAACACTGAGCCAAGAATTAGTCCTGAGCTCCACACACAATGTAAAGCATATTTGTGTGTTGCATTAATCATCACAGGCAACAGTAATAGTATCTATTTAACTGCCCATTAGTTCAATGTAATAAATCAACAATATAATTGCAATAAACTCTTTCAACAAAACCAAAGAAAGTAGTTAATTGAAAATACAATAACCTAAAACAGATCTAATTCAAGGGTCCAGAGCAATAGTACAGCTGGGAGGGCATTTGCTTTGTATGCAGCTGACCCTGTTTCAACCCCGGCATCCCATATGGTCCCCAAGCACTGGCAGGAGTAATTTATGAGTGCAGAGCTAGGAGTAACCCCCTGAACATTGCCTGTTGTGGCCCCCACAAACCCAACCAAACAAAAAATTCTGTACTTTCTAAATTCTGGAAGTACTAATTCTGTACTTCCTGCAATCCTGTAGCAGTTGTAAATTTACAGAATACAACTACCACAATAGAATCAAGTCGATCTTTTCCTAGCTTTATATTTGATTGATAATGTGTTTGATGGAACTGACAATCTGGATGTTTAGACAAAACATAATTTTGTTTAAAAATTTTGAAGGGATTCCTTTGTGTGAAAATTTTTTGATGTTTAGGAAATTCTCATTTTGATTCTAGTTTAGTATATGACTATTAATCCCATATTAAAAACTTTAAGTTCTCATCTATATGAATGGTAAAACTATACCTTAGATTGAATCTTTTGTGTGTGTGTGTGTGTGTGTGTGTGTGCCTAGCATCTTTCTATCTGAAAATGAAACCTACAGTTTAAGGTCATTTTCTCATGTTTTATTTGATAATGTTTCATTTTTCTATGTAAAACAATTATTACTATTCAGATAATATATTTTTGAATCTTCACTATTTTTCATTTTCATATTTTATACTCATATTCCAACATGAATTTTTCATGACTGCTATAATTTTTTGAATCTGTATTTTTCTTATTATTCTATATCCCTTTTTAATAACATTTTTACATAGGTAATTCTAATCTCTAGATATATTAATTATAGGTATGGGGAATTTTGTATAGCTTAGCTTTCATTTTATATTCTCTTTGTTTATGTGGAGTTATGATTTTTGTGCTTTTTATTTAAAATATTAATGTGTTTTCTCAAATATCTTGTGATCATTTGCTGATGGATCATAATTCAGACAAGAAAGCAACATCCTGATTGGAATATATGTGTGGTGTCTGAGTCTGTGTGTATGTGTACAGGGGTGTGTGGTGTGTGTGTGGTGTGGTGTGTGTACTGTGTTGTGTTATGTGGTACGGTATGTGTGTGGTGTGGTATGTATGTGATGTGTGTGGTGTGTGTTGTGTTTGGTGTGTATGTAGTGTGGTATGTGTGTGGTATGTGGTGTGTTTGGTGTGTATGTGGTGTGGTATGTGTGTGGTATGTGTGGTGTGGCATGTGAGTGGTGTGTGAGGTGTATGTGGTGTGTGGTGTGGTATGTGAGTGGTGTGCGTGAGATGTGTGTGTGTGGTGTGATATGTGAGTGGTGTGTGTGAGGTGTGTGTGGTGTGGTATGTGAGTAGTGTGTGTTGTGTGTGGTATGGGTGTTGTGGTAAGTGAGTGGTGTGTGTGGTGTGTGTGGTGTGTGTGGTGTGTGTTTATGTGTGCGCATGCCTGTACTCACACCTTGCTGACTGGTGAGTTTTACTGAAATATGCGGTAGGATCATAGGTGTTTATTTAGATTTTAAATGTATTTTCGGTCTTTCAGTATTGTCCATTTTTATTACTCAGAGGTGACAAATCTCATACTCATCCAATATTCACTGTATCACTGTCTTCCCGTTCATCATCGATTTCCTCAAGCGGGCCCCAGTAACATCTCCATATGTCCTGCCTCATGCTAGTAGAGCCCAAGACATCTGCTTGCTCCAGGAACGTAAAGAGCCTCAATCCATTCCGGAATGAGGTCTATAATTGTTACTGGTATTTGGCATATATATCAAATACAACACGGGTAGCTTGCCAGGCTCTGCCGTGCAGGTAGCATAGTCTTGTAGGCATCTCTAAGTCCAGCATTTATTGATGAACCGTGCGGCCGCTGATAGGCTGGTCTGCTGGGTGGAGGTCTGACGAGAGAGAAGTCCGGATGTGGAAAATGGAGGCCCTCATGGAGTGGGGGGTCGTCTGGCTTGTTGCGAGGCTCTGCTGGGATGGTGGGCCAGGGCTAGAACCCACCATCCCTCCCGGGCGCCTCGTGAGCGGCTGGTCACAGGGAGAGCCAGTAGCAGCTCTGCCCCATGTCTGCGAGTCTCTCATCCAATATTAACTAATGATATAATTTTGGAATTTCGAAACTTTGACCCATATTTTTTTCCAACAATGGAGCAAAAATGACTAACAAGGACATGAGGATACTTTTTTTTTTCTTTTTTAGGTTATACCCGGCAATGCTCAGGGGTTACTCCTGGCAGAGCTCGGGGGATCATATAAGATGCCGGGATCGAACCTGTTCTGTCCGCATGCAAGGTAAATGCCCTACCCGCTGTGCTATCGCTCTGGTTCCATGAGAGTACTTTCTGATACTCATCAGAAACATATTATGTTTTCTTTGAATAGTGACATCACTGCACAGCAGTGTCAGCAGTTTGAAGCTAGATGTGGGCAGGGAATAGCCCAAAGGGCTGCAGGCTAGGCTTGTTTGTGGGAAGCAGCATGGTTTGGCCTCCCTGTTACAGAACTGGATGAAGCCCCCAAGAACACCTAGGCGTGGTCACCAAAGAAGCAAAACCCCAAAGCCCAGAGGAGAGGCCATACACTTTTTGTAAAGGCAAAACTTAAATAAAAGATTAACAAAGGGTATTGGGACATTGCATGACTGAAACCCAGTCATGAACAACCCTGTAACTGTGTGTCTCATGATGATTCAAGAAAAATAAAGCAAGCAAACAAGCAAGCAAGAAAAGAAAAGAAAAGAAAGAAAGAAAGAAAGAAAGAAAGAAAGAAAGAAAGAAAGAAAGAAAGAAAGAAAGAAAGAAAGAAAGAAAGAAAGAAAGAAAGAAAGAAAGAAAGAAAGAAAGAAAGAAAGAAAGAAAGAAAGAAAGAAAGAAAGAAAGAAAGAAAGAAAGAAAGAAGAAAAAGAAGAAAGAAAGAAAGAAAGAAAGAAAGAAAGAAAGAAAGAAAGAAACTGATTCACAAAAGAGTAGGAGGAGGGAGACAGATGAGCAGGAGGCAGGGAGTAGGGAAAAATTAAAATGTTGAAGAAAGGAGATGGACAGATAGGAAGAGACTCAGAGGGAGAAGGAATGCATTAACTAGTCATAAACTGGTAAACAAAAAAGATTAATTTTCACTGTTATTGAACCCATTGTGCTCACCTTTGCATTTTGATTTATACCTAGTAAAATAACTTGAGCAGAAATTTTGCATTATATAAATATTACCTTGACAATATAGAATAAGTATTCTGGAAATGAAGTCTTGATTAAAATAAAATGGTACTATGAGCTTCAGTTTGTTTTTAAACACTGGTTAATATTTTGAGGATTTAAATGCTAAGCAATTGATGATTTCAAAAATATCATAAATTGCACAGAATTTTCATAATATTGACTATGTAACTCTAATTAATATTGTGCCATACCTCATTGTAAAAAGCACTTTATTATGTTCTAATCAATGATGATTTGGTGCTGTGATCTTTGTAACAGAAGGAACATGAAATAAATTCAATCCCAGTTATAGAAAATTATTGGTGTCTAGCATTCATGTCTGGCATAAACATTTTCAGAACATCAACTGATATTGTTATAGAATATTTTGCACACTCTTTTAGGGTTCCCTTCAGATTAGTTGATCTACTTAATATAACATGACAGCTATATTTGTGTACTAATGGTAGCACAATTATATGATTCTTTGTCAAAAAGAGTCAGACCAAAATCTAATGGTAAAAGAAAATTAGCAATAACTGATTTATTTATTTAGTATCCCTCTAAACAGTGACTTGGTGATCTTACATGAGTATTAGGACAATTTAGCCAGATATGGAGCAACTAGTGTTAAGTTTCCTAGACTAAAACCCATGTTTTAAAAATGAACTTCTCTATAAGGTTGAACAGGTATCAGAGCTTCAGTTTTACCAGTGATATGAGTGAGTGGTATAGCCATATATTCATTCCAAAACACAGACTCAACGAAGCCGAAAGCACAAGATCTAAACGGGAACCATTGAAACGTTGTAATGTGCTTGTCAAGCTGATAGGCAGGAAAGGGGTGGGGACAAAATAAGAGAACAATGGTGGAGAAAAGTGGACACTTGTGGTGGGATTGATGTTGAAATATTATATGCCTAAAACCTAACAATCAACAACTTTGTAAACCACAGTTTTTTAATTAAAAATAACGTCTTTAGTGTTTAATTTTTTAAAAAGGCTTTCAAGGTAGTTATAATTTTCAAACCAGAGAGATTAGTTGAGGGGTTAAGATGCTTGTTTGCATGTGGTTGGCCACAGTTCAGTGGGGTGAGCCCTGACCATACATCCAGAAGTAACCCAAGTACTGTTCAGTGCAGTCCAAACCTAGCCTCCAACCTCCCCTCCCAAATATTTTCAAAAGAAGCATAAACCTTTTCCAGTTCATGTAAAATTAAGACTATTTCTTAGAGAAAAAGGCTAATAAAAGGAATTCAAGTTATTTAATACTCAGTTGGTTTCTATTATACTTCATGGAAATAGGGCTTGTGTGATGTAATCGCTTAGCCAATATTTAATTGTAATATCTGAATACCTCATCAAGGGCTTTATCTTTTAGATGTTTTTCAATGAAGCTAAGGGTAAACTATCTTCCTGGGTTACCAAGCAACTAAGCATTATGTCATTTTGATGTTGAATATCACTTGTAAATTGTAAAGGTAAGTTCTACTCATCATTAAGAAATGATGTTGGTTCTAAAAACATGGAACATTCAGGGATTGAGTTTCCACTTAATAGCTAGCTGAACTGGCCCTTCAAAATATCAAGGCATCATTTTATTTTTCATATAAGGCCTTATTTTATAAATAAGACAGCTTTTCCTACTTGGCAGCTATCAACTATACCATGATAACTGATGTTTTGCTATGTTAAACAGAAAATCTTCTAATAAAAAACTTCAGTACTTTGAAAATCTCATTAAAAGTGTTACAAAGGTGACATTTGTGGCTGATGAAATAGAGATTATTCATTCTTGACAGGATGAACAGAATCTAATTGGGAAGTAATGCTTTAAAACTTTCCCAACACTTCCAATGCAAATCTAGAATTCACAGTGTCTCTAAGAGCAACAAAACCTTTTTATGTCTATATTTACTTTATTAAATATTTAAAATTATTATTTAGAAATTCATGATGATTGAAATAAATCTGAAACTCAGCAGCAAGAAGTGTTAATATGAATAAAATTGGGTTTATAAGCAAATGTCCCTTCTAAGACCATTCCTCAAGACTACCAAATTTCCATGTATGTTTCTGGTAATTACTTCATATCTGTTTATCAAATTTCCAATAGTAAAAAGGTTATTGATTTTCTCTATATGAGAATTAGCAGAGATTCTTGAATATTAGAAAATAAGGGCTAGTCAAAACATTGAACCCTCTAAGAAGATGCTACGTTTATTGTCAGGAAATTGTTTAAATAATCAAGTATGATTCAACTGGAAATCAGTTTTAAGGTACATTTTCTTAGGCTTTAAAAATGAGAAATAATTATCTTTAAATAAGCCTAATTACCTTGCTTCAAGGTGAACTGATTTCAAATGAATGCTGATTTCAAATGAATTAAATCAAAGCACTTCATTTTGTATAATTCTTATAGTGAGTGATTGTTTTCAGGACAGACATTTCAGAAATGCAGGACAATTTTGTCAAAACCCTTCCCTTCACCTATTAATGAGATCATGTGACTTATAACTTTCCTTTTGTAGATAATAAAATTCAGTTATTACAATAATTCATTTGTGTGTCTTGAATCCTTTTATCCCTAGAATGGATTTCACTTGGTGATGATGTGTGATACTTATAATGTACTGCTTAACTTAGTTTGCTAAAATTTGCTACTGATCTTTATATCTATCTTCATTTAAGATGTGGATCTTTAGGTTAATTCTGATTTGTCTGCTTTTTTTATTATGTGTGTGATTGTGTGATGTCTTTACCTACCTCTAGTATCAGGGTATTTGTGCCTCAGGAGATTTGTTTGAACATTTCTTATTTCCTTTTCTGTTTTTTTAGAAGATTAGTTTACTTTGTGAATCACAAAATGATTATGTGGTCAAACGGTCTTATTAATTTTTATAAGTATTATAATGATTATTTATTATCAAGCTACCCGTGCTGTATTTGATATGCCAAATACCAGCAACAATTATAGACCTCATTCCGGAATGGATTGAGGCTCTTTATGTTCCTGGAGCAAGCAGGTGCCCTTGGGCTCTACTAGCATGAGACAAGACATATGGAGATATTACTGGGCCCGCTCGAGCAAATTGATGATGAACAGGAAGACAGTGATACAGTGATTATCACTATATCACTGTATCATTGTCTTCCCATTGTTCACCCATTTGCTTGAGAGGGCATCAGTAACATCTCCATATGTCCAGTCACAAGCAAGTGTATCCTAAGGGCATCTGCTTGTTCCAGGGACAGGAATAGCCTTAAACCATTCTTTAGGTCATGGAATTGAGGTCTATAATTGTTACTAGTTTTTGGCATAACAAATAAAACAAGGCTAGCTTGCCAGGCTCTGCTGTATTATTATTATAATTATAGTTAGCATTAAGTAATTTCAGTAGTGAGTTTTACCAAACAATCAAGAGGTTTAATTAATTCCTCACTTCTTACAAAATTAAAAAAAGAAAACTAGAAGTAACAAAGATAATGACTACTGAATGTCTGGGAATTTCAGTTGTAGTAAGTGCAATAGTTAAACCAAAAACATCACTGTGAAAACTTGTAGCCATGCTATGATAGTTACTGTTAAAACAAATAGAAGAAACAAAGAACTGGAAGGACTTTTGTCTTCAAACAATTAACATTGTCAAAATGACCACTCTACCTAAAACATAATCTAGATTCCATGAAATTCTTACCAAAATCTGAAAAGTGACATTCTACAAGGAAATACAACAAATGTCACTGAAATTTGTAGGGAACCTCAAAAGATACCAAATAGCTAAAGTGATCATAAAACAAAATAAAATGGAGAAATCATATTCACTAACTTCAAACCATATTAAAAAGATATAGTTATCAAAAAGTGGCGTTGAAATGAAAATATTCGAAAAAATCAATGGAATAAAATTGTGTGCCTAAAATTATTAATTTTTTAAAAATAACTTTTTTTGTTGTTAAGGCACTGGCTAACTAGAGTGGGAATAGTTACATATTTACGAATACAATAGTATCATCCCATACCCACTACCAAGGTGCTAGTAAGTGTCCGTAGGATTCTTACCATCCACCACCCTTTTAATTCCTTTTTGCGTAATCATAATGAAGAGCTCAAAATCTAGTCCTCTCACATAATAGACAATTAATTTATGACAAAGGAACCAAGATTATGTAATGTAGAAAGAGAACCTCTACAGCAATAGTGCCGGGCCAGTAGGATGGCCAGTTGCAAAAAGAATAAAATGTATGACTATCGCTGCCATGCACCCAAATTAACACAAAATGTATGCTAATCTTGATATGCGACTTTCAAACCATAAAATACATGGAGAGAAACATTATCAAAACATTCCATGATATCAGGAGGTCTTGTCAGTAGGTAGAAACTACTGCAAATGTGTGGGAGTCAGAGGTTTGGTAATACAGAGAAAGGAACAGTGTACTAATAATTACTGCAAATGATAATACCAGAATATAATTGAGCATTAAAAGTAGGCAAAGATTATACATGACAACCTCTAAAATGTAGGCATTGCAATCAACAGTATGTAAAGAAAAATGAGAGAGAGAGAGAGAGAGAGAGAGAGAGAGGTGAAAATTGCCTGCCATAGGCGGCAAGCTGGGGAGGGAGGAAATCATGGGACATTGGCGGAGGGAAATGGGCACTGGTGGAGGGATGGATGCTGGAACACTGTATGACTAAAAACCAAATATGAACACTTTTGTAACTGTATATTTCATAGTGGTATAATAAATTTTTTAAAAAATCCATGATATTGACTCATATGTTATATTATTGGACCAATATAATTCCTTAATATATCAATATATTCCCTTAATATATCAATATATTCCCTTAATATATATTAAAGTCTCAATGTATTCACTTAATCCCCTACTACACTGACAGGGGAAACACAAACAATATTAAATGAAACGCTGTGAAAGTTTCCTGCACATGAGACTATGATTAGAATAAAGACCATCACATTGAATGGACTAAAATACTTGTATACTGTACATCTGACAATGGCTCGTGTATATAAACACTAGACTCACCAACAACAATGAAAAACAATTTCATCAGAGAAAAGGAAAGGAGCTAACATTTTTCCAGACACATTCAGATGACAAAGGCACATGAAAGAATTTTTTGAGAGATATTTACACACTTGTGTTCAGTTCATAGGAGCACTACTGAGAAAAGACCAGAAGCAAACCAGGTCCTCAAGGACAGATGAATGGATAAAGAACTACCACCTTTTCTTTATCCATTCATCTGTCCTTGGGGACCTGGTTTGCTTCTGGCCTTTTCTCAGAGAGTGGTAGTTACAGAGAGCAGGATACCACTCAGCTATAATAAATGATACAATTTGGCTTTTTTGCAACAAAATGGATAAAACTGGAGGAGTTATGCCAAACTAAATGAATCATAAGGAGAAAGGCAAATATCAGGTGATCTCACTCATATATCAAGTGAGAGCTGTAAAGAATGAGAACAGATAGAACCAAAAAACCAAATGCTGGAACAACCCCTGACCCTAGAACTGAGAGATTACCATATCAAGAAGGGATCAAGAGGGAGAAGAGGTGCTATGTTGGAGGAATGAACAGAACCTTTGACAAGGAAGAAATTCGAATGGCCAAAAGACATATGAAAAAATGCTCATCATCACTAATAATCAGAGAGATGCATATCAAAACAACAATGAGATATCACCTCACACCACAGAGACTGGCCCATATCCCAAAGGGTAAAAACAACAAGTGCTGGCTTGAATGCTGGGAAAAGAGGACTCTCATTCATTGTTGGGAATGTTGACTGGTGTAGCCTTTTTGGAAAACAATATGGACATTCCTTCAAAGACTAGAAATTGAGCTCCCATTTGACCCAGTGATCTAGTGATCAAGTGATATCACTCCTGCGGATATACTCTTGGAAGCCAAAAACACACAGCGGAAACACCATCTGCACTTTTATTTTCATAGCAGCTCTATTCACAATAGCCAGGATGGAAACAACCAGTATTCCTGAGAACTGATGATTGGATAAAGAAACTTTGGTACACAATGGAATACTATACAGCTGTTAGGAAAAATGAAGTTATGAAATTTGCCCATAAATGGACAAAGGATCATGCTGAGTGAAATTAGTCAGAAGGAAAAAGACAGATATAAAATGACTGCATTTATTTGCATGACATAAATGTATATATACATATTATGATACCAACATCCAAGGCCAGGCGAAACGTAGATCAGGAGGTCTTGTCAAAGGTGGAAATTACCACAAATGTGTGGGAGTCAGAGGTTAGGTAAGAGAGAAGGGAATAATGTGCTAACAATTGTCAAAAGGGTTAATACCAACCTGAGCATTAAATATAGAACTGAGCATTAAATATAGGCAAAAGATACACATGACAACCTCTAAGTGTATGTATTACAACCCACAATATATAAGAGAAGGAAGAGAGAGAGTGAGGGAGAACACTAGAAAAGAGATAAAGAACCTGCCATAGAGGCAGGCTATGGGAGGGGGAGGGAATTGGGGACATTGGTGGTGGGAAATGGGCACTGGTGGAGGGTGGGTTCTGGAACACTGTGTGACCGAAACCTTCAAACATGGACAACTTTGTAATTGTATATATCATGGTGGTATAATAAAATATTAATTAAAAAACTATGACGAATTGTGCGGACATTTATTAGGAAAGGTGATAAATTGTACCCCTACAATATGCTGTCTTCAACTTAAAACATATTTAAGGTTAAGTTCTAATTTCAAATCTCAGCAATTGCTGTCTTTACTTGCCCTATTCCTATATACAGCTTCTAATTAAAATGAGCTACCACTTTGGTTTTATTTTACCTACATATTTGTTTATTTTGCCAAATTGTGTGTTTTCTTTTATCTATACAACCTGGTGTTTTAAAAACTCTTGCTTCTTTTTAGGACAGCGCTGATGTCAATAAGGAAAACATGGCATTATGTAAATTAATATACTAGTCAAAACTTTCATTGTTTTTGAGGGCCAGAGGAACAGCACAGCGGTAGGGCTTTTTGCCTTGCCCACAGCAAACTCACGTTCAATCCCCAGCATTCCATATGGTTCCCCCCTAGCACCACCAGGAGTAATTCCTGAGTGCAGAGCCAGGAGTAACCCCTGAGCATTGTCAGGTGTGACCCAAAAAAGCAAAAAAATTGAATTTCCATCACAATGCTTATTATTCATTTTACTCAGGAGTGAGACTTATTTGTGCATTCCTGGATTATTTATTAATTTTCTTTTGTTTTACCTGATGCCTCTAAATTAGCTGATTTAGAGTTGTGCTACATAAATGATCAAATCCTTCACAAATTTTAAATTATATATTGTACTTGACTTTATCAAACTAATTAGATGGTGAGGATTATTACATTCAAGAGTTTAAAGGATATAGTTTTAATTATTTCATCAATATAATTTAATAAACAATTTTCATTGACATTTTATCTTAATAAGACATATTGCTATAGGATATAAGGTTTGTTATTGAGTAAAGTGGATTTTATTATTGATAAATGTTTAGTCTCTTTCTGAATATATATCAAAGGTAGGATGATTTTTTAAAATTTATTTATTTGTTTGTTTACTTATTTATTTATTTATTTATTTATTTTTGCTTTTTTGGGTCACACCAGTCGATGCTCAGGGATTACTCCTGGCTCTTTGCTCAGGAATTAGTCCTGGCAGTGTTCGGGAGACCATATGGGATGCCAGGGATCGAACCCGGTGGGTCATGTGCAAGGCAAATGCCCTACCTGCTGTGCTATTGCTCCGGCAGTAGGATGCTTTTTAAATCACTATCACTATCACTATCTATCACTATCTTCCTGTTGATCATCTATTTGCTAGAGCGGGCACCAGTAATATCTCCATATGTCCTGTCTCATGCTAGTAGAACCCAAAAGGCATCCGCTTGCTCCAGGAACATAAAGAGCCTCAAACCATTCCATCAGGTCATGGGAATGAGGTCTACAATTGTTACTGGTATTTGGCATATCAAATACGACACGGGTAGCTTGCCAGACTTGCCGTGTGGGTTTAAATGCTTTTTTAAATGCTTTATTTTATTATGATTAAAGATCCTATCTAAATTTGGGGTTTGGTTAGATTGCCTGTGGTATATATTGTACCAGTTCTCAAAGTGAAATTGATGCGAGCTGTGACATTTGGCTTAATGTGACACTTTATTGTGTGAATTAGACAGAAGTGGAAGTGCTGATAACATTCTTCTGAAATATCATCAGCTAAAAGTCCTGCACCACTGCATGCTTTATAAGCAGAACTGAAGTAAATCTAATGATCCTATGTATTTTCTTCTTTCCAAGTAACCCTGTATCCCAGCCTACTCTAATCTGCAATGACTTCCTTTTCCTTAGGAAAACATTTCATTTGAAGAAATAAAAGCCTCTTCGGTCACAATCAGTCCATTTTCTAAGACATTTTCAAATTCTGAAGACCAAAAGAGTATTTCCGATGACTCGTCAGCATATTTTCTATTGAGGAGTAATAAATTCATGCATCTCAAATAACGCATCCTAGAACCTGTGGTTTCAAGACACCATTGTCAACATTTGATTGGCCACATACATGATTGATTATCTCATTTATTGGCAATATTGTACTTGTCATCAGAGTGCAGTTTAAATGGTTTTGACAAGTGCTGAAGAGTGTCATTGGCAAAGGCGCAGAAATAAATGATGGGTTTAAGCCTTCACATATTTTTACAGCACTTCACTGAGTGGCAGATTGATAAATTAAAATTACAGTTGTAGCATTAGGCCTGAAAACACAACTGCTTTAGATTATAAAAATTGTGTTGCAAAAACTTTGTATTCTCTCAGAGAGGTAGCCTGGAGGGTCTTGGAAAAAATGAAACAAGTGCAATTCCTTTAGAAATCATTAATTTTGTAGTAGCATTGTCTTAGACTAATACAATTTTTTTAAAAAATAGATTTTTAGAAGAGCAAAATTGGTTTTATCCCCTTATACCTTTTCCCCTGGAGACCTAGAGAAAATTGAAAGCCGCCATCTAAGGATGGGAATCAAGTTGGCTGTTAGTGATCCTATGAAGTTAGATGACTGTTGTTTTAAGCTTAGGGACGGTTTCTTACTTTTCCCCTGGTTTTGAGACTTCTCTTGGATTTTACTTTGTCACCTGTCGTCACAGCTACGAAGTTCAATTGAGAAACCTTGAGCATCTTGCTTCAAGTCCTTGACTCTGATAGTATTAAAGAAGATATTTTCTTTTCTTTTTTAATTTATCATACCACTGTGAGATATACAGTTACAAAGATGTTCATGATTGGGGTTTAGTCACTGTTAGAAGACATTTTCATCACGTATCTCCTTTCCTTTAAATGTTTTGTAGAGATCTTATTTTTTGAAAAATAAAAATGGTGTATGTTTCCAAGTACACAAGAAGTTTTGATAGTCATATACATTATGAAATAATTGCATTATTCTAATTAACATATTCATGAGCTTTCACAATTACTCTTTATGTGATCACGGCACTTAAAAGCTTAAATCTTAGGAGTCACAGAGATGGAATAATGGTTATGGCACTTGCTTTGCATGTAGCCGTCCCAGCTTCTATCTGTATACCACAAATGCTCCTATGAGAACCACCAGGCGTGATCCTTGAGAACCAGGAATAATTCCTGAGAACAGCCAAGTGTGGCCCCAAACCAAAAACTAAACTTAAAAAATCGGTTTAAAAAAAAGAAATTTCAAGTACAAAACCCAGATTTATTAGTTAGAGATACCAGTTAGAGATCAGTTCTCCAGAAATGACTCATCATGTAAATCTAAAACTCTCTCCCCAGTACCTCACTCCATTGTAATCATTATTCTAGATTATTTTTCTAATTTCCACAAAATTTAGCTTCCACAAAATTCCACAAAATTTAGTTTCCATAGAAGTGAAATTCAGTCTGGCTTATTTCATTTAGCATACATCATAACTCTCACATATTCCTTCTTTAAAAATATGAGTAAGAAGCCGAGTAGAGAGCTGGAGCTCGTACCTGCTGAGTGAGCACAGTCGTGGGTTTAGCTCGGTACTGCTTGGTGCCTCGGAACTGTCAGACTAGAGTGAAGAGCACTGCCAGCATCAGCCTCCAAACACAATATCTGTATTGTATATCTGTATTGTATAGTTACGTATTCCCTTAGAGATGTGGTGGCCAGTCAAGGACCGCTTAAACAATGGCAGTCCCCATCAGGATGTACTGCATATACAAGGTGTGTAGTAGGCTTACACACCTTGTAAACCTGAGCTGCTCAGGAGGCAAAGAGCGGCATGGAATGCCTTCAAAAACATCAAAGAAATAGCTAAAAGGACAAAGAACCTCCAGTTTCCGGCACATCTCTCTGACTCCACCGTTCTCCCTGCATTAACATACGCCTCAGAGACCTGGGCCCTAGGAAAGCAGGATGCGAATGCTATTTGGGTCTCCCAAAGAGGAATCGAAAGAGCCATGCTTGGAATATCACGCCTCACTCAAGTGAGAGAAGGAATCTGGAGTTTGGACCTCTGTCACCACCTTTCCAGAGTCAGGGACGCTGCCTCATTTGCCAAGGCATTGAAAATCAGATGGGCTGGACATGTAATGCGATTTGGAGACGACCGTCGGACTAGAGTTGTTACCGAATGGATCCCACAGGATGTCAAAAGATCACGTGGCCGCCCACCTACAATATGGTCAGACTTCTTCGTCAAGACCCTGAAAAAACGGTTTGAGGTTCTTCGGATTCCTGAAGCAAGCAGATGTCATTGGGCTACACTGGCACGTGATAGGGTCAAATGGAAATGTTACTGGTGCCCGCTTGAGGAAATTGATGGACAACGGATGTCTAGTGATCTAGTAGGAGACTTAGATTTGTGATCATACAATGATGGTCCAGGCATGCATTTATCAGAATATCAAAGAATATTACGTGATTTTAAATTAACATTTTTTTTTGCTTTTGTTTGTGGTCCATACCTGGTGAAACTCAGGGACTACTTCTGGCTTGTGCTCAGGGGTTAATAATAGGGCTTAGGGGGAGCATTTGGGGCTCCTGGGATTCTCCAGGTGTATATGCAAGCATCTTTCCTATTCTTTCTCTCTCTTCCATGTCCCTTAATTTTCAGTGAGGCATGACTTTCTCTAGAGATATCGATGTATCATATTTCAAATCTTTGGATGATTATTTAGTTTTGGGGGCTACTTTTCAGGGATCGCTTCTGGTGGTGATCAAGGGACCATGCGTGGTGGTGATGACTGAACCAGGGTTTGCAGTATGCAGACACACACACTATCTTTACTATTATTTCTCTTTTAATTAAGTGCTTACATTTATTTGAACAGAATTCTCCCAAGTGGTGCTCAGGATAGGGGTTCTCCTCATTGGAGATTCTGCCAAGCAGGCTGTCAGTTCTGTGCAAGGGCCAGGTGATGCTACTTGGTGTGGTCCAGAAAATTTCCTGGGCCATGCCTGGAATGAGGGATGGGGTGTTCAGGTCCTCCATGCCACACCTAGATGGGCGTGGAGCCATGAGGTGCCAAGAATCAAACATCTGTACGGATCTTCCAGTTCCTCTCTTTACTCTTTGATCCTATAATGATGCCTAAATTAGTATTAATTTCCTATTTTCATTTTATTATTAATTTTTTAAAAAATTATACTTGTCATTTGATACAAATTTGTGTATATTCTATAATGAATGTACACAATTGTGTACACAATATACACAATGAACTTGATTTTGTTTTTTGCTTTTTTGGGTCACACCCAGCGATTCTCAGGGGGTTACTCTTTGCTCTTTGCTCAGGAATTTCCTCCTGGCGGTGCTCGGGGACCATATGGGATGCCGGAGATGGAACCCCTGTCGGCCATGTGCAAGGCAAATGCCCTACCCTTGTGCTATGGCTCAGGCCCAATGAACTTGTTTTATGTTATCATTTTCATTTTTTCTCATACTCGATCTCTCAGATGGACAGCCCAATGCTATAAGGATTTCTTCTTCTTTAATTCAACTTGCTATGTTAGGAAATATTTATAATATCACTGTTGCTCAGAATATTGACTGTAATTGATTTGTATTTCCTGTTTACTATGTGTTAAACAGTCTTATAAGCACACGTTATATGATCTCACTTATGAGTCCCAAAAAGTTTTATTAACTCAAGTGAGAAAAATGGAGGCTAAGACAAATTAAATAAATTATTCTAAAATACCTACTTAATAAGTGAAAAGAAAAGGATTCAAGTCAAGAAAGTAAAAAAAAACCTGAATTTAAACTCTTAAAAACTGCAGTTAATAGTATAATTGCAGCATCTTTTAATAGATGTAAGTCCATCAAAAATAAAACTGGAGAAAGAAATATAAAATGTTGTTAATCTTTGAGCTAATAAGAGTGTCAAGGCTTAGTAACATCCTAATAATAGCAGGAGTATATTGAAGAACCAGATTCAGTTCAAAGAGGAGAAACAAAGTGGACAAAATACAGCCCAAGGAAAATGATTTAACAAATTGTAGCTGTTAGTATTATGTGAGGATTAGAAGGGCAGTCTTCACTGCCCAGCGGAGTGTAGGTCCTTTTCGTTTGGATATAACAGAATAGATCCATTACTAAGCAGGGGATGTACCAACACACACTTGGTTGGTCATGATTGGCTCACTTATAGATACAGTATCTCGGCAGTAATAAATATAATAATCATGGTACATTCTTTTCCTCGATATGTCTTTGAACGTTTCTCAGTGAAGTGGGATATTATGCATTCTGAGTTATACCAGCATTATTTTTAAATTATTCAGAGTGCTTAAATTATTCTACAAAAGTGAAAAAAGTATTCAAAAAGTTTTTTACCACTACGATAAATAATCATCCCTATAATAAAGCTATTCATGCAGAAATTTATCAACTGAAAAACTGGTATGAATCAGAATTTCCATTCTAAAATACAGACGATTCATGTAGGTATCGTCTTTTTTTAAAAGATCATTACAATACTGAAAAAACAAAGAAAATATAATTCACATGGAATTTTCACTTAGTGCCTTGAGTGTATTTTTGAGGTGGTTCTGTATGCCAAGTGCTGGCAGTGCTTGAAGAGAAACCATGCATTGTCTTGGCATTCTTTTACGTTGTGAATTTGACAAGTTAACAGTGGCTTTGTTTTCCCCATTTGTATTTTTCATTAAAATTTGTAAAAAGCAAATACTTTTCCAGGCAAGACGAGCTTTAAGCTAAGGCTTGTATTTTAGAATCCTAATTGAGCTGATAACTCATTCTTATTCACTTATTTAAATGCAAACTGATGGCTATTTTCTCAGCTTATCCAGAATGCCTGAGACACCATATGAAAGTTTGCAGACTTTTCTTAATTGCTATAAAATATAATGATTCAGAGACATGTAGAATATCTTCCTTTTAAAGGCACAAGCTAAGCATATTGCAAAACAAGAGTGCATTGCAGGGGCCGAGTGATAGCCCAGTGGGTAGGGCTTTGCCTTGCACTCCCGCCAACCCAGGTACGATCCTCGGTATCCCACATGGTCCCCCCGAGTTCCACCTGGAGTAATCCCTGAGCGAAGAGCTAGGAATAACCCTGAGCATCGCTGGGTGTGACCCAAAAATAAAAAAAGAGTGCATTGCAGATGTTTCTTAGTTTCTTATGGCTTGGTGAGTAAAATGGAAAGAATTTTAATTCCTAGTATATTCCATTAATTTTCTATTTTATAATAAAATACATTTTATAGTGCAGACTTGTAATAGAAAATTTTTTTTTGCTTTTTGGGTCACACCCGCAATGCTCAGGGGTTACTCCTGGCTCTGCACTAAGGAATTACTCCTGGCAGTGCTCGGGAGACCATATGGGATGCCAGGGATCGAACTCGGCCCGACATGGGCCGGCTACGCAAGGCAAATGCCCTACCTGCTGGGCTATCGCCCGGCCCCAGATTTGTAATAAATTTAAACACTCTTATGTAATTGAAAAATAATTAATATTTAACACATTTGCTAAATGTTTGACATTTAATGATTTACATAAACCTTTTTCTTTGTACTTTTTCTTTTTCTTTTTGCTTTTTTGGGTCATACCCAGCAATGCTCAGGGTTACTCCTGGTTCTGTACTCATGAACTACTTTTGGCCGTGCTGCAGGACCATATGGGATGCGGGATCCAACCCAGGTCAGCTGAATGCAAGGCAAACAACCTACCCGCCATACTATTGCTCCTAAATCTTTCTGTTTCTTTGTCACTCATGTTGATGCTCAGTACTTACTCCCTGGCTCTGTGCCTCAGTAATCACTACTGGTATTGTTCTGGAAACCAAATGTGGTGCTAATGATATAACCTGGGTTTGGTGCCACCTAAGGCAAGTACCTTTAACCCATATACTATTATTTTGGTCCTAAATTTTGAGTACACAACAATCATAACTTAGGACATCAGATTGAGTTTGTATGATGTCACAGCACCACACAAGCTGACCAGGGCATAGTTTTGGTTTTGTAATATCTGGTCAAAGAGAGGTGAATTCTCAGACAGTTCTTCAGGGATTTATTTTGGGCTTAAGGAGCACACCCAGTTGTGCTCAGGGCTTACTCTTGGCTGTTCACTGGGAGCGACTCCTGGCAGTGCTCAGGGTACCATATGGGATACTGTGGATAGAACCCAGGTTGGCCACATGCAAGGCAAATGCCCTCCCCACTGTACTATCTCTCTAGCTTCCAAAGCAGTTCTTGATCAATGTGACATCTCATCCAAATAGAGAAAGTGCTGAATGTAAAGTAACTTAAAATATTTTAAAAAGATATTTCATAGAACATGGATGTCTATAAGAATAATCTGTGTATATATACAAGGAAAGTATAGGGAGGCTGCCAGCTGGTATAATAGTGATTACCAGACCTGGATGGTATTTGAAATATAGTGTTGGAAATCACTGATGCTTTTGACTTGGAATCACTGTACTACTGTATCACTGTCTTCCCGCTCATCATCGATTTGCTCAAGTGGGCACCAGTAACATCTCCATATGACCTGTCTCATGCACGAGAGCCCAAGGGCACCTGCTTTCTCCAGCAACATAAAGAGCCTCAAACCATTCCATCAGGTCATGGGAATGAGGTCTACAATTGTTACTGGTATTTTGCATATCAAATACGACACGGTAGCTTGCCAGACTCTGCCGCGCATGTAGCATACTCTTGTAGTCATCTCAAAATCCAGCATTTATTGATGAACCGCGACAGCTTGTGCGCTGCCGAGCCGGGCTGTAATAGGCTGGTCTGCTGGGTGGAGTTCTGACGAGGAGGAAGTCCGGATGTGGAAAATGGAGGTCCTCATGGAGTGGGGGGTCGCCTGGCTTGTTGTGAGGCTCTGCTGGGTTGGCAGGCCAGGGCTAGAAACTGCCATCCCTCCCGGGCACCTCATGAGCGGCTGGGCACAGTGAGAGCCAGTAGCAGCTCTGCCCCATGTCTGTCTCTGGATCAGCATACCTGGGCCGGATTAAAAAAAAGACTGCAGCAGGGTGGATCTCCTTGAGTTGGGCTGTGATAGGCTGGTCTGCTGGGTGGAGTTCTGACGTAGGGGGAAGTCCGGAGAAAATGGAGGTCCTCATGGAGTGAGTGGTTGCCTGGCTTGTTGTGAGGCTCTCTACTGGGGTGGCGGGTCATGGCTAGAACCTGCCATCCCTCCTGGGCACCTCATGAGCGGTTGGCACAGTGAGAGCCAGTAGCAGCTCTGCCCTATGTCTGTCTCTTTGACTTGGAATAAACATAATTAATGCTGAAAGATATTTATTTACACATCACTAAATTTCATTTTCACTTATTAATCTTAAATATGAATTATATATTTCCAAATGGCATAATTAGCATTTACAAATTTTTATGAAAGAAGGTATCCTATGCAAGTGTAGTGCTGGAGAAGTGATCTGAGATTTTACTCAACTTTTTTTACTTTGTTTTTCTGTTTCCTGATCTTTCTCTATAAGCAAATATTTCCTTCTGTTACAATTTCTTTGACAAAAACTTCCTATTGGCATATTTAGTTAGTTGATTTTATGCAGTTACATTTTCAATTCGGTATTTCATAATCACTATAGTACTTGTATCAAAGGAAGATTTGGGTGCCCTAATTCATAGTGAGAAGAGATGCAAATGAGAAATTTATCAATATTTCTTTTGATTTTATGTCTTTTTTGGTTTGGGGATTTGCTCAGAGCTTACTCTTGATCAGAGGACTCAGAGATCACTCCTGGTGGGCTGGGAACCAGATGGGTCCCAGTGATGAAGCTTCTTTCAATTACATACAAGGCAAGCTCCTTACCCACTGCACTATATGTCCAGTCTCAGTATTCCTTCAGTTTTAATATACAAATGAAATAATTTTGTTCATGATTAAAATGTTAATCAAAGTTTGTAGTCATTGTGTTTGACAGATTTTCCTACTATAAATTTTATATTCTTCCTTTGAATTATAAGTTTTAAATTTTTCAAAGTGATTTTATTGTCTGCCCTATTTCAACACACAGTTTGAAATTTTATTTTATTTAGTATTTTTAATTATTCCGCCATGAGATATACAGTTACAAAGATGTTCATAATTGGATCTCAATCATACAGTGTTCCAGCCCCTGTCTCTCCACCAGTGCCCTATTCCCACCACCAATGTCCCCACATTCCCCTCCCATCCACCCCCAGCCTGCCTCTATAGCAGGCACTTTTTCTTTTTCTCTCTGTCTCTGTCTCTGTATCTCTCTCTTCTCTTACACATCGTGACTTCCCCTGCAGACATTTAGGGATTAGCATGTAAGTCTCATTGATTTATATTTTATTTTTTTAAATTTTTTTTATTTTTACAATTACAAAGATATACAATTAAAAAGTTCATATTTGGGTTTTGGTCATACAGTGTTCCAGCACCCATCCCGCCACCAGTGCCCATCTCCCACCACCAACGTCCCCGGTTCCCTCCCCCCCCCCCCAGCCCTCCTCCATGGCAGGTTCTTTATTTCAACATACATTAAAGGGTTGTCATGTGTATCTTTTGCCTCTATTTAATGCTCAGTTCTAGGTTGGCATTAGTACCCTTGACAATTGTTAGCACATTGTTCCATTTTCTGTTTTACCTAGCCTCTGACTCCCACATGTTTGTGATAATTTCCACCTTTGACAAGACCTCCTGATATATGTTTCACTTGACCTTGGATATTGGTATCATAATATGTACATATATATTTATGTTATGCAGATAAATGCAGTCATTCTGTATCTGTCTCTCTCCTTCTGGCTAATTTCGCTCAACATAATCTTCTCCATGTCCATCCATTTATAGGCAAATTTTATAACTTCATTTTTCCTAACAGCTGCATAGTATTCCATTGTGTAGATGTACCAAAGCTTCTTTATCCAGTCATCGATTTTCGGGCACTCTGGTTGCTTCCAGATTCTGGCTATTGTGAATAATGCTGATATGAACATAAAAGTAGGGATGGTGTTTCCGCTGCGTATTTTTGGTTTCCCAGAGTAGATTCCCAGGAGTGGTATGGCTGGGTCAAATGGGAGTTCAATTTCTAGTCTTTGGAGGAATGTCCATATTGTTTTCCAGAAAGGCTGTACCAGCCGGCATTCCCACCAACAATGGATGAGTGTCCCCTTTTCCCCACATCCACGCCAGCACTTGTTGTTCTTGCTCTTTTGAATATGTGCCAGTCTCTGTGGTGTAAAGTGGTATCTCATTGTTGTTTTGATTTGCATCTCTCTGATGATTAGTGATGATGAGCATTTTTTCATATGTTTTTTTTGCCATTCGAATTTCTTCCTTGCTGAAGCTTCTGTTCATTTCTTCTCCCCATTTTTTTTAAGGGGTTGTTTGTTTTTTTTTTTGTAAAGTTCTACCAGTGCCTGATATATCCTGGATATTAACCCCTTATCAGATATTCTTTCCCATTCTGTGGACTGCTTTTGTATCTTAGTCACTGTTTCTTTTGAGGTGCAGAAGCTTTTAGTCTTCAAAGGTGAAACATCATTGATTTATATTTTAGAGCATTGCATATAACTCTCTTCCACAACTACACTAGTAGCTAAATATTTATATGCCAAGACAGTGCTAAATTGTCGATCTAAGTTACCATATTTAATTTCAATTTTGCAGTTAAGAAAGGTTGGGAAAATAACTGACCAAACGAGGAACTTGCTTGTGCCAGATCTTAGGAGGATGAAAACCCTTTGAGAAGTACATATTCATAAGTGGTTCAATAAATGCCAGGCAATGAACTTAAGTATGCAATATTTATCATTGATTTAATTATTAATGAAATTTATACATTCTGAATTTAGAATTACAATTAACAAACAAATTGATCAGGACCTCAGATAAAGTCAAAACAAGATACTCACTGTCAACTGATACATAGATTATATATCATGCATCATCTGACTGTAAACTAAAATTCACACATTTAAATAAATTTCCTTATGACAAATTATCTATTGCCTGCGGTCTTATCTGTGTTTACTATATCCCTATCTTCTGGATAAATGGGGTCAGGAGATCAAGTAATACATACTATTGGACAGTCTTATTTAAAATTCTTTTTATAGAAGGGAATAAAAAATAGCTAAATGTTAATATGTACAGTCAGCAGAACTATTTGCATACTTTATCCCACATTACTTTTTCAGGGTTTTTATTTTTATATTTTTGGGGATGAGGACACATACCTGAAATGCTCAGAGTTAACTCCTTGCTGGGGACTCAGAGATCAGTACTGGCAGAATTCAGAGGTATGTGAAGCCATATGTGATGCCAGGAATCTAACTCAGGAGAGCCTCTCTCTCTCTCTCTCTCTCTCTCATTTTGGTGGTGGCTGGGCACAGCTGTCATTGCTCAGGGGTTACTCCTGGCTCTACACTCAGGAATTATTCTTGGAAGACTCAGGGGGACCACATGGGATGCAAGAAATGGAAAGCTGAGTTGACTGAGTGCAAGGGAAGCACTTTGCCAACGTATTCTCTCTCCAGCCCCTCACCCCACTTTAAAAGCCCACCTCACGAACAGCTACATCTTTGTACCATGCCATCTTAAGCGTTTTGCATACTAGCTTAGCTGTATTTCATTCTTTGGGGGACACTCTTCTCGTGGCTCTAACAGAGTGTCAAACTCCTAACTTAAAACAAAGATTTCTTTGGGTCTATCCTTTTTAAAATACATACTTCTTGTATGCCAGTAAAAAAAGGGTTTCATTTCAGTGTACAGGAAACGCTTCAGAGAAATTGTACTAAGTGAGGCATGTGGAGAAGCTATTTCAGCTCTCTTGACTTGAGGGGAGGACACATATATATTCAAAAATAAAGATTTCTTCAGGCATAGAGATTTTTAACAATAGAAGCTGATGTTCGATGAAGGAAAGAAGTTGGCACTAATGATATTTTTTTAGAGCAGATCAACTTGACCTTTCATTTTTCATGAAGTTCTCCAATAAATGCATTGGCTCCCTTCTCTCCCCCAGTACCCCAAACAATTATTTTGATTCTAATGATTCAATGGCATCCTGAAATGCTTTTATGAGGAGTTCAAGGGAGAGCCATGTTGCTCATTGTGTGAAAGAAATATTCAAGTATCAAGTGAATAAAGTAATAAAAGATAATCTAGGGGACCACTGAAAAATATCTAAATCTTGCTCAATGTTCCTAGTTCATGAAGCATGCACATAGTGACTATCTATATGTGATATTTTTCTTATCAAATATTCCCTTCCAACGAATCACTATCACTATCCTCCCATTGATTATCTATTTGCTAGAGTGGGCACCAGTAATATCTCCATATGTCCTGTCTCATACTAGCAGAGCCCAAGGGCATCTATTCGCTCAAGGAACATAAAGAGTCTAAAACCATTATATTAGGTCATGGGAATGAACTAATATAATTGTTACTGGTATTTGGCATATCAAATAAAACAGGGCAGCTTTCCAGGCTTTCCATACAGGTGGCATACCCTTGTAGTCACCTCTAAATATAGCATTTATAGATGAACTGCGCAGTCGCAAGCGGCCACGTGAGATGGGCTGTGATAGGCTTTCCCTGGGTGGAGTTCTGACGAGAGGGAAGTCCGGATGTGGAAAATGGTGACCCGATGGAGTGGGGGGGGTCATCTGGCTTGTTGTGAGGCTCAGCTGGGTGTGGGGGCCAGGGCTAGAATCCGCCATCCCTCCCGGGTGCCTCGTGAGTGGCTGGGCACAGGGAGAGCAAGTAGCAGCTCTGCCCCATGTCCGTAAAGTCTCTGGTTCAGCATACCTGGGCCGGATTAAAAAAAAAAAATCTGCTGCAGGGTGGAACTTGATGAGACGGGCTGTGATAGGCTGTCGCTGGGTGGAGTTCTTTCAACTAAGTTAGACATTAATTCTTTATAGGAGGACCAGGGAGGTAGAGAACACACCTGGTGATGCTTATGCATTACTCCTGCTCTGGACTCAGAAATCATTTCTGGCAGCCCAGGGGATCATATGGAATTAGGGAACTGACACCAGACAGGCCACGGTGCAATGCCTACTGTCACCTACCTCACCTACTGTCCTATCTCTCTGCCCCAACTTCTCATTTCTACCAATACTTCACATGAACAACAAGGCTAGATATGCATAATCCCTTTAAACATTCTTGTTTATTAGATAGATCAGTTGAAAAAACAACTTTGTTGATTCCTACTTTGTTTCTAAATGCCTGTAATTAGTAGTCTGTATAATAATATTATTATTCTGCATAATATTCTTATAATATTATTATTAGATTACATCCTGTAACTAGAATTATACCATCAGAAGAGACAAGTTTTTTTTTTTAACCTATTCTGCTTCAGAGTTTCTTAGCTTCACATACAGAGAAACAGTCAATGTGAATGGGGTGGAAAAATAAAAGTGCTGTTAGGAGTCCCAGGGCTCATACTGGTGGTTCTAACCCAGGTAGTTCAGGCCTGGTGGTTCAGTGCTTGACCCAGAGCTGTGTACTGCTTGGATCTGACCATACTGGAGTGTCATTCATGCATGGTGTTCTGGGACCAATAGAACTCTGGACACCAGATTTACCTCTTGTATCCCATCCGCCCATTTGAGTTATCTCCCAGCCCTAAGAGAATTTTAAAACCAATTAAGTAGATCTTCACATAATGAAATGCAGAAAATCAATAATTACTGTGTACTTTTAAATGTTTTTATAGGAAAAGAATTATATACACATTCAGTAGCCTAATTTCTGGGCTCACAAAATAGCCATGAAGCATCTTAGTTCAATGGCTTTAAAAACATAGATAGCTATGTGGAGGAAATGATGTGTCCAGTGACATGTTATGAGTTTGAAAACGTGGTTAAATGACCGAACATTTCCATCTTAGAATGCCTTGTTTATTTGAATTAGGAATCATTAGAAGAATTGAGATGCCAAATACTTTGACATATACTTACCCAACAGACAGGAAAGGCTCCTTTGATTCAAGTCTATGGAAAAAAAACACAGAAACTTCATTTAATCCGACATTTTATGTAGTTTAAAATTTGTTTTTATATGAATCTCAAAGAATTATTGTATTCTCTTAGATTAAAGTGCATGATTAAACTAGCATAAAACTGGAAATAGTATATTAAGATCTAAATGGAACTAACTCAAATTCTGGCTTTCTTAATTCAATGGAGAGATAAAGAGAATTAGAAGGGGAATGTAGCATTTGAATGATCCATCAAAATAATTTTGCTAGTGCAATCCTGATTCATACAATAGTTTTCTTTGCAGAGATTTGTTTTTTTGTTTCCATCTGTCTACTTGTGGCTGAAAAAAATTAAAATATCTTTAGTTATACATTGACAGGATCTTTAAAATATAAAAAATATAAATATAAAGCATACACAAACTATCTTTAGTTATATATTTGTTTCCAGAATATATTCTGCAATGAAGAGAGATGCAACTTGCTGTTCATGGACCTTTACTGCCCACAATACCACTTTTACGCCACATTTGGGTTCCTCTTCTTGTCTTCTTATGAGTCAAAGATTCTTTTGTTCCTCTCAACATATTAAAGGAAGATTCTGTAGTTTAGTTAGATACATGTACTCTACCTCTACAGAGCCAATAATACGTAAGATAAAAATTTAAACTACAACAACCAATCTTTCATACTTTTATACCTGACATAATACTGTAAGGATGAGCTGAAGACTGCAAAAACTAAACAAAAAATGCTCCTGTCTTCAGAGGCTAGGTAAGACAGAAAATGGAACAGTGTGCTAACAATTGTCGAGGGTACTAATGCCAACCTAGAACTGAGCATTAAGTAGAGGCAAAAAGATACACATGACAACCCTTTAATGTATGTTCTGTAATCCATAGTCTGGAGGGGAAGGAAAAGAGAAAAAGAGAGAAATGGAAAGAAATAAAGAACCTGCCATGGAGGAGGGCTGGGGGAGGGGGAGGGAACCCGGACCTTTGTGGTGGGAGATGGGCACTGGTGGCGGGATGGGTGCTGGAACACTGTATGACCAGAACCCAAATATGAACTTTTTAATTGTATATCTTTGTAATGGTAAAAAAAAAAAAAAATTTAAAAATTTAAAAAAAAATGCTCCTGTCAAGTAGGCAGGGCTTGGGATGGGAACCTGAGGACACCGGTGGCAGAAAGCCAACACTGGTGTTTGATCGGTGCTGGAAAACTGCACATCTGAAACTCCATGCATAGTCATGTGAATCACATAAATTATGCTGCCTTAATATTAAAAAATAATTTTAATGTAAAAAGTTAAAAAAGTATTTATAAATATAGGAGTTGGATCTACCCCATTGCCACTTTCTAAATCAGATATGGTATGGCAGATAAGATCCAAAGGTGGAAAATTAGACAACATCTGGTGTCATAACTTAAAACAACAGTTTAACTTTTATGAGTAACACTGTCACTGTAACACTGTCTTCCTGTTGTTCATCAATTTGCCCGAGTGGGCACCAACAACATCTTCCAAACGTCCTGTTGCAAGCAAAGTGTAGTAGCGCTGGTTTGCTTGCTCCAGGGCAGGAAGAGCCTCAAACCATATTTCAGGTCATGGAATTGAGGTACATAATTGTTACTAGTTTTTGGCATAACAAATAAAACACGTGTAGCTTGCCAGGCTCTGCCGTGTAGGTGGTATACTAACTTTTATGAGTACTAACCACTAATAAAACAAACTTTTACAGAAGGTAAATTCTTTGTGGAAGGTAAGTAAATGAGAAAAGGCTCTATTTAAAAATATCCTCTGAATAATAATAAGTTGACAGATTTATCTGGTCACTTATTATTCTTCTAAGACTTATGTAAGACTTCTAAGACTTTTAGGGATTATCAAAAAGTTATGTATAAGATGATAATAGTTTAAATTAAAGAAAGTATTGATTATTTAAGCATTTTATCTAAATCCTGACATTCAATGTTTAAAAGACTTAATTTTATTTACACGGTAAAGCCTGACAAGCTACTGTGTTTTATTTACTTTTTATGCCAAAGACTAGTAATTATTATGGACCTCAGTTCCATAACCTGAAGAATGGTTTGGGCTCCTCCTGTCCCTGTAGCAAGTAGATGCCCTTGGGTTGCACTTGCTTGTGACAGGACTAATGGAGATGTTACTAGTGCCCACTCGAGTAAATTGATGAACAATGGGAAGACAGTGATACAGTGATTTTATTTATTTATTTATTTATTCATTCATTTATTTTTTGCTTTTTGGGGTCACACTCGGCAATGCTCAGGGGTTTCTCCTGGCTCTGCACTCAGGAATTACTCCTGGCGGTGCTCGGGGACCATATGTGACTCGGGGGATTGAACCCGGGCCGGCACAGGCCAGCCGTGGTGCAAGGCAAACGCCCTACCTGCTGGGTTACTGCTCCGCCCCTAAAAGGCTTTAGATATCTTAAAATATTTACAGGGTCCTGGAAGATGGTTAAGTGACATAAATGCCTAGAACAGGTCAAGAATGAGGTCACAAGTTCAAACCTTGTTACAGCTGAGGAGATTCTGAAGCCCACTAAAAGAATAAAAACATATGTACATATGAAGAATTAAAGGGAAAAAGCAAGGAATTTAATTAGCACCAAATATTTACTGAGCACCAACTGACTAGTTTATCTCAAACCATTCAAATGATGGTGAGATGGTTGATATCAATTTTTAAAAATTTTTCTATGAATCTAAGCAATAAAGGCTATACATTTGGGGTTGAATTTCATCCTGTGTGCATTAAAATACTGACTATAACTTTTTGAGTATAACTGATGCATATATGAGCAGCATGAACGTTGGCTTCTTCCACGTATAGTATAGAGCTGTTCCTTAAATCCTAGCTAGCAGGGTGCCCTCTTAGGGTGTGAACGTCCAAGCTACCCCTCTATGCCGTGGCAAATAGGGAAAAGTGGAAATAAAAGTGTAACCTTTTCCCTTTCTGAATTCCAATATTGTTTACATCACTATCACTATCACTATCTTCCCGTTAATCATCTATTTGCTAGAGCGGGCACCAGTAACATCTCCGTATGTCCTGTCTCATGCTAGTAGAACCTAAAGGCATCCGCTTGCTCCAGGAACATAAAGAGCCTCAAACCATTATATTAGGTCACGGGAATGAACTAATATAAATGTTACTGGTATTTGGCATATCAAATACTACATGAGCAGCTTGCCAGGCTTGCTGTGCGGGTGGCATACTGTTGTAGTCACCTCTAAATAAAGCATTTATTGATGAATTGCACGGCTGCTAGCCGGGCTGTGATAGTCTGGTCTGCTGGGTGGAGTTGTGACGAGAGGGAGGTCTGGATGTGGAAAATGGCGGGCCCCATGGTAGGGGAGGGTGGTCTGGCTTGTTGTGAGGCTCTGCTGGGGTGGTAGGCCAGGGCTAGAACCCGCCATGCCTCCCGGGCACCTCATGAGCAGCTGGGCACAGGGAGAGCAAGTAGCAGCTCGAAAATCAGATGGGATGGAACCCGGGACTAGCTCGAGAAGGCGCCGCGGCTGCCGCCTGGCCTCTATGGGCAGCCACGTTATCTTTTGGCGTCCAGTGGGATCCAATCGGTAATGGCTCTAGTCCAATGGTCGTCTCCAGATTGTTTACATATCACTGTAAATTATTTGTCTTCTTATATTTAGTTTACCTGTGTATAATAGAAATAAGCAAGCAGAATATAGGGGGGAAGATCACTTGAATCCCAGTTATTCATCGATTTGCATAGGGGGAAGATGAAGATAAATAATGAAATATGTTTGCATAGGCTCCTTCTATACGACACCTGTGCCAAGAGATCAAAATAAATTTCTTTGAAGAAACTGGAGGGCAGGCTTTCTTCAAAACGTGATTCAGGAAACTCTCCTTAAACTTCCAACGACATGAACATACACATCTTTTTTGTATTCCATCTAGTAAGACTTGAGAAGTAAAGAGTCTACAAACTTTAGCTTGGTGTTGTCCAGGCATTAGTGTGTGTGTGTGTGTGTGTGGATTTGTTTGTGGGCAGTAATACCCTCTAACCTCACAATCCCTTGTTTTCCACAGCCTACATTCCAATCACTCTACTCAATGCTTTCATGTTATGGATAATATAACAAAGAACAAAAATTATTGCATACTGCATACTTTGTCTACTTTTGGGGAGAGGGTACTCTGGACTTAAGTTATTCCTGGCTTTGCACTCAGGGATCACATCTGGTAGTGCTCAGGGGGTCATATATCGTGCCATGGATGGAATCCGGGTGTGCCTTGTGCAAGGCAAACACTCTGCTGTGCTCTCTCCAGCCAAGCAAACACCCTGTCTGCTCTTCTCTCTCCAGCTAGCACTGCACACCTCTCTCATCTCCATCACCCCCTCTCTCACCTCCATCACACCTCTCTCATCTACATCCTCCCTCCCCACCTAACACCACACTTCTATTTCCATTAGAAAATTTTCTCTGAGGAACTTTCACATTTCTGCCCTTTACTCTAGACTAGCTCTGAGTGCTTACCCAAGCTCAACTGGTCTCTCCAATGTAAGATCTTTGCTCAAAGTTAATCCAACTTTCTATACTGGTATCTAACTGCTTCATTCAATGTTCCACCTATATCATTTGTTTAAGTGCTACAGTATAACCTTGGCTTAGGGATATCATAGCATTTGGAATAAAAAGCAAGACCAACCACTAATGCCTTTCTAAAATCAATTACTGTAGTATTGAGTTCAGAATGTGTTGGAAATAGTACCTATTGATTGATTTTTCTTTGTTTTAAGGTTTCAGGTAGGACATTGCTAAACAGGAGCATCTATCAGTCTATGAGCTGAGCAGAAAGGGAACATTTCTGATCATTCGACATTTTCAGCAGCTTTTGAAAGTTTGACCATTGACAAGCCAGGGGTTTCAAACACTTTCTCTGGTAAATGGGGCATCTCGGAGGCCAGCTGCTGCCAGATCACCCGACCTTATGTCTCACCCTCAAAATGGTGAATAACAGCAGAATTAACTCAAGATTCATGTGAAATACAACTCTGCTTTAACTGGCTTCTCCGTGGGGGTTCATTACATGGAATCAGATGCTCTCCCCACCTTGGGTTGGTTCAGAACCTTATCATATGTTTTCTCATTAATTAGATAACATTCATCATAGTCAACTCCAAGAGCCTGGGGTAAAGAATCTGAAATTGTGTATTTTTAGAAAAACTAACTGTTCTGACACACGGGGCATCCCCAAGGCCTCTGCTGTGTGAGGCAGGTTGTTAACTAAGGGCTGAACCTGTCTGACTAGATATGAAAAGTTCACCATTGCAACTCCTTTGGAGAAAATTGTCGATCAATTTAATCCTTAGAAGTAGATGATTATGTTTGTGCTACACTCAGAGAAAAATGTTTTGTTTCTCTTTCTATTTTGTTTAAAAAGGCACCTGTTTTGTGAAGAAAAGGATTGGTTTTATCTTTCTGGAGAATCATTTTTATCATGAAATAGGTAGAAAATTTAATAATACTCATTCAGGCATTGCTAGAATTAGGAGAAGATAAACACACCTTCAGAAAAACAAGCAACAGTAGTTATATGAAATTGATTAAGAAATGATGGTCAATATTTAGAGCCAAAGGATTTTTATTAGTATTTAAGAGAAAAACTCAACTTATTGTGTAATGACCAAAATATTAAAAATACTTTATAGATGTTGATTTATTTAAACACCATGATAGGAGAGGAGATAGAGCTCATTTTACTGTCGAGACTTGATTCCCAGGGATGTTAACATTTTGCCCAACGTCAGACAACTAAAAAGTGATTAAACCAGGATTTGAATTTCCGTGTTCTAGTTTCAAAGTTCTTGAGCATGCTCTTTCTCACCCTTTATATATTTATTCAGTTATTTAACATTTGTACTTAGGTAGCGAACACTATTTTTTAGTTTGTATATGACACTGTTATATCTCTTCTCTGTGTCTACCAGTATGAAGGAATCTTATCTGGTTTTGATTGCTGTTAACTTGCTGGATATTCCTATAATTCTGCCTCTAATACACTGTTTACAACACCTTTATAATACATACCCACCATTTATCCCATCTTATAGGTGCCTTGGAAATAACATGTCCCAAATTAAATTCACTGTTTTCTTCCTTCCTTCTGCGCTTCCTTTTCTCTAATTTAGTAGCATCACCCATCACCCATTAGATAAGAACCTTTCCCAAGAATAATGTGTTGACAAGAATTTTTAAATATACTCAACGATGAAAAAGGTTGTCATTAACCTATGCCTGGTACAAAATAGGAATGAGAGAAGGGCAATAGTGTCCAAATAAGTATTTACTAATTCTGTGCTAGTAGAAGGGACTAAAACTTGTTCAATATAAAGAGGAATAAAGAAGTAAAAATTCTGCAGTGGATCCCTATATTTTTATCCATTACACTAATGGATACAAATAATAATATTTATTTAATATCTCATGTGTCATTGTTGATATTTGGAATTTGACATGTCAATTTAAGACGTTTAGAAGATCTACTTTATCATGAAAATCCTATGCAATGATACTATTATCTCCATTTTATACGTGAGACACTGAGATTAAAAGAGATTGGGTACATCCCAAGATCTTAATGCTAAAAAGTCATAGAGGAAGCTGAGAACTCAAGTAATCTGATTAACATGTCCCTAATATGATAGGATATTTGTGCATTTTCCTATATGTTACTTGTTGACCATTAGAAGAACATCAAAAAATGTAGCTCAAAAGGTGAAGGGTTCAGATTTCCTGCCTATGGTGGGACTTGCCTACAATGAAATCCATTCCTGTGGTGTACATCGCAGCTTTTTCTCATTTCCTGTCATACCTTTTCCAGGGCTTTCATGCTCAATTGAAGTATCTCCTTAAGGCTATCATCAGATGCTCCAGGATACATTCCATTTGCAGTTACCACCATATGCACTTCTAACTCCAGGGACCAGCTAATGGATGGTACAGTGTCTACCAAGAATCTCAGTGGCAGTTCTGACACTCTGTCATGACCTTTGGTGCATTAGAAATGGAAGCTCATGTCCCTTGGACAGGCTTTAATGTTCTCTCATAACACCACTGAGAGGGACTGACTGTAGCTTGAAGAATGACGATGGAATATAAAGAAGAACCTTCTAGGAAGAAACAGCATTTACTATTGGCAGCTTTTCCTCGGTGACTCCAATATCCCTGGGTTTCTGACACAGGGAAGAAGTGGACAGGTATTCGGTCAAGGCAGAGTAAAGGGTTATAATGATTCCAGAATCTGGCTTCACCTGGGAAGGAAATGTGTGAAATGTGGCTGTTTCCACTAAAGTGAGACAAATGTGATATTTGTAAAGAGACATACTTTCAAACTTAAGTCTTTTCATATTCAGGATTTGCACGTCTCAGTTCCAAACCTATAAAGTGAGAGGAAGTCAATTTAAGAAAAACTAGCAAGTGTTACTCAGCTGTTCCTTCCAATTGGCTCCTTTAGTTCCTTGCTAATAGATGTTAAGTCCTTCAGGGAAACTGAGCACCCAGGAAGAGCAGAGATATGGGAAGCAGGTAATCAGCCATAGAGTTTTGTATCTTAATCCCCAGACCTCCATGCTCAGCGCAGACCTCTAAGCTTGGTAATTTTTTTTAAATGAAGAGTTGATATAATTCGGGAGGCTTTATTTGCCCACAATAAAACATGTGCGTGGAGTATTAATGTGATAAGGGATGCAGTGCCATTATCTGCAGGGTCAGTCTCCAGGGGCTGAACAGAGGAGTTGAACTATACTGCTCACCTCCTTCCCTAGACATTGCATTCTTCATTCATGCTCTAAATCCACGTACTTCTTCATGGTTTCAGATACCGCCTATCTCTCTCCTGTCTTTTCTCTCCCTTATCTTTGGGTGTGTGTGTATGTTGGGGGTGGGGGGTTATACCTGGCAGTGCTAGGGCTTAATCCTGGTTCTGTGCTCTGGGATTACTCTAAAAGGACTGGGTAAGGGTATATGTGGTGCTGGCAGTCGAATGCAAGTTGTCACACACAACCCCAAAGCATAACTCTGTCCTATCTCCCTGGCCAACCTCTGTTCAGACCTTTTTCTAAGTTAGGCCCTTGAAGCTCATTCACATCAATCATAGTCGTATCTGATGCAGGCTAAGAAAACAACTCAGATTTGTACATGTTCTGCTTAATTGTGTTTAATCCTCCTTCCTAATGACAAACTTGTGTGGTGCAGTGATTCCTGCCTAGATTTCTGAATTGGCCGTTAGCTCCTCTCACACGAAGTCTCCTTATTCCCCCAATAGTTAGAAAACTTATGGCCATTTGGGTTCACTTAGGCTCTATGTTAGTGTCCCTGTAGCCTTAAAGTTACAGCTATCCTGCAGGAGCCTGGTTTTCTGATGACTGGTCTAACCACCTGTTTCCACTGCCTGAGTGAACAGTGTAAACCAGAGCACTAACTCAACTGGACACCTGTGATGGGAAAGTGACACTGTGGTGTCACTGTGGGAAGGAACCTGTGGACTGAAACTCAACTATAAAGGACTTTGACAATCAAAGTGCCTCAATAAAATATTTTTTAAAGCCCTGATGGGGACCGGAGAAATAGTCCAGGGGGTAGGGTGTTTTCTTTGCCTGGGATCCCTGGCCTCCCATATTGTCAACCTGGGTTCAATCCCGGCATCCCATATGGTCCCCAGCACTTCCAGGAGTAATCCCTGAGTGCAGAGCCAGGAGTAACCCCTGAGCATTGCCGGGTGTGACTCAAAAAAGCAAATAAACAAACAAACAAACAAACAAACAAACAAATAAATAAAAGAAACCCTGATGGAGCCAGTCATGCTAAGTGCTCAACAGACTCCCTATGCTGTAATCAATGTGGATTATAGATGAACATGAACCTTGGCAAACATGACCAAATTAATTACTTCTTCCTAGAAACATTTTTTTTCTAAGTTTTATACAACTCAGTATAGTGCTCTTTAGTAGTTGTGGTGGTGGAATAGTGTACTGCTCTTACTAGTTGATTTTGGACTATCTGTCTGTCTGTGTGTCTGTCTGTCTGTCTATCTATCTATTTATCTATCTGGCTGTCTGTCTTTCTGTCTATCTATCATCTATCCACACACGCACAGAAACCATTTTCAGTACCACAGATAGCAGATTGCTTCCAATGAACCCAGGCCAGATCAGTGACTATGATACATAAGTTTATGTTGGACAGCCTCCACAACAAAACATGGCTCACAGGTCATCCATTTCCTGAAATACATGACCTAAGAATACAGTCTGATAGTTCACTGCTGGGTCCTTGTGATGCTGGGTGCTACTTGGACCTGTGGGGCTGGATGCCACCAGGGTTATGTTAGCATTCAGGATGCTCAGGGCCTACAGGGCTGCTCAGGGAAAAACTTGGTGATTTATTGGGAACATACTAGGCTGGTGGCTGAAATTGTGCTCTGCCTACTAAGGGCAAGACATGTGCTCTACCCTTTGAGCTGTCTCCCTATTCCCTAAATAACTCAAATAACTCTTTGTGGGAAGGTTGAACCACACACAGCAGTGCCGAGGGCTTACTCATGAGTCTGTGCTTGGTGCTTAGTATAACCAGATGTTGGGAATTAAACAGGTGTTAGTCACATACAATGCATGGACTTTTATCCTTGGCAATAAATCACTTTAACATAGGAGCCATACCTGGAGTTGCTCATGAGTCCAGGATTCAGCGATATTTGGTGTCAACAGGGAAGTGTCTGATACCCAGCTACCCATAGGGTCTCTCTCAGAGAGACTCACAGACATGGGGCAGAGCTGCTACTGGCTCTCCCTGTGACCAGCCGCTCACGAGGCGCTCGGAAGGGATGATGGGTTCTAGCCCTGGCCCACCATCCCAGCAGAGCCTCGCAACAAGCCAGACGACCCCCACTCCATGAGGGCCTCCATTTTCCACATCTGGACTTCTCTCTCGTCAGACCTCCACCCAGCAGACCAGCCTATCAGTGCCCGGCTCATCGAGTTCCACCCTGAAGCAGTCTTTCTTAAATCCGGCTCAGGTATGCCAGTCCAGAGACTACGCAGACATGGGGCAGAGCTGCTACTGGCTCTCCCTGTGACCTGCCGCTCACGAGGCACTCGGAAGGGATGATGGGTTCTAGCCCTGGCCCACCATCCCAGCAGAGCCTCGCAACAAGCCAGGCGACCCCCTCACTCCATGAGGGCCTCCATTTTCCACATCCGGACTTCTCTCTTGTCAGACCTCCACCCAGCAGACCAGTCTATCAGCGCCGGTTCGCGTGGCCGCTATGCGGCCCCGTGGTTCATCAATAAATGCTGGACTTAGAGATGCCTACAAGAGTATGCTACCTGCACGGCAGAGCCTGGCAAGCTACCCGTGTTGTATTTGATATGCCAAATACCAGTAACAATTATAGACACCTCATTCCGGAATGGATTGAGGCTCTTTATGTTCCTGGAGCAAGCAGATGCCTTGGGCTCTACTAGCATGATACAGAACATATGGAGATGTTACTGGTGCCCGCTCAAGCAAATAGATGATGAACGGGAAGACAGGGAAGTGTCTGGCATTTCTGGGATCAAGGACATAGCGTGAGGGAATCAACTGTGACCATTTACATGCTATATGTATTGTCTACATAAAGAGCTATATCCTTGACCCTGACAAATAAGATTCTTAAGTCAGGAAAATTTTATCTACCAGCAGATAATAATATCCTTGACTCCCTTTTTCTCTTACATCCTATGTCCAATCTGCCAGTAAGATTGTAGCGTATTTTCAAAGTATGTACTAAGTCCAAACCCTTTTTTCGTCTCAGTTGTTACCACTTTATTGGAGTCACCATTACTTCTGACCCATTTCCTTGTGTTCTTTCCTCATTCTTTTATAACATGTTCTGAACATAAAGTTTAAGTAGGCTTTGAAAATGTAAACACTCTACTCCATTGCTTAAATTATTCCAAAGGTCCCAGTTTCATTCAGAGTGAAAGTTAAAATACTTTAGCAGCTTATAAGGTTTTACGGGAGTTGGGTCTGCCCCCCATTATAGTCACCCTGTTATCTCCTCCAAGTTCCCAGCTTTGCTTGTCTTTGCTCCAGAAACAAGGACAGTCATTTTCCTCAAGTACATAATTATGTATTTTGTATTAGTGCTTATATACTGCTAATTCCTCTTTCTGCTATGCTGTTCCCTCAGGTAAATCCTTACCTGCTCATTCCCTCCTTAAGTCTAGGCTCAGATAACATTTTCTCAGCTAGGGCTTTTTCGCAGACAACCCTATTTAAATTTTGACTATTATTTTGTCCCCACTCTCTGACCATTATTTCTAACTAGTCATTCTCAATATCCAGACTCCACAGCTCCTCACAGCTCCACCTAAGAGAAAGACTGATCTCTCCCTGTTGAGGTCCATCAGTAAAGCTCGAGATGAGAGCCTACTACTGAGAGTATACCACCTACACGGCAGAGCCTGGCAAGCTACCCGTGTTGTATTTGATATGCCAAAAACCAGTAACAATTATAGACCTCATATCTATGACCTGAAGGAATGGTTTGAGGCTCTTCATATTGCTGGAGTGAGCAGATGCCCTTGGGCTACACTAGCATGTGATAGAATGTATGAAGATGTTACTGGTGCCTGCTTGAGCAAATCGATGAACAAGGAGAAGACAAGTGATACAAGTGAAATGATACGCCCCCAGTAACACCTACTATCATATATATATATATTGCATGTATATGCAATTTCATAGTTTATTTTGTTTATTATCATTGCCTTACATTTGTAGGCAAGATCAGAGATTTGAGGGCATTTTGTTAACTGAAATATCCCAGTAGTTGCTTAATAACTGATGAATGATTAAGCCAATTTATCTATTTTCTTTTCTTTCACTCTAATGGCCATCTCTGATGTTTTCTGAATTTGGTCAACACTTGAGTTAGCTATGTTGGTAAGACTCAACGGTGCCATTCTTTCAGGCTTATGATCCTGTGATCGAGCTCAAGTAGTTCAGAAATTCTTTTTTTTTTTTTGGGTCACACCCGGCAATGCTCAGGGGTTACTCTTGGATCTGCACTCAGGAATAACTCCTGGCGGTGCTCGGGGACCATATGGGATGCCGGGATCGAACCCGGGCGGCATGGGCCGGCCGTGTGCAAGGCAAACGCCCTACCCGCTGGGCTATCGCCCCGCCCCAAGTTCAGAAATTCTTGATCAAGTCCCCACTATTCTGCAATGGACTCTCAGGGCTGAACCTATATGAAGCATTTGTTGGAATCTTTACTGTTCTCTGTCAATTTGTGTGTCTCTAAAATTTTGCTTCTTTCTTGGTTCCTAGTAAGTTCTAAGGGACACTGCCGTAAGTCTCCTTAAAGAGATGAGCTTGCTGTGTTATCTAGTTGCCATCCTTGGAGTTGTTGTGGATCTGCTCTATAAGATAATACTGTGGCCAAGCTACTTGTATATATTTTTCTAGCTAAAACTGTTTGGCCACATTGTTTCATCTACACCTAAAACAAGACATTCTTACTTTTGTTTGATTAGCATTACAACTTACAATATGAATAGAACTGGAAAGGTATTATGGGGGTCAAGGCACTGGCCTTTCATGCCGGAGGCCCTGCTTGAATTCCTATTGAATACATGGGTTCCCTGGGCACTATTCCTGTGTACAGTCAGGAGCAGACCTTGATTACTGCTAAGCGTGCACTCCTCTAATAAATTAAACTATGTTTGATGTCTCAATTTAAATCAATACTTGAAATTACTTATCTCTTTTATTATACAGTTTTGCTTTTAAACATCATGAATATTAAAATTTTTTACACTCAATTCACATTTTTAAACATTGTGGTTACATAAAGTTATTTTCTCAACTTCTAAGTTTGTGATTTGCTCTATCAATTGTAGGTGCTATTGATTTTAGTAATACTAAGTAAAAAATCAAAATGATTTGTAGTAAATTAAGAAATTAGAAATGTGAGCTCACCCTCTAGTTTTCTAGAATGTTCATTTATACCACAACATTTTTCTGTATCTGCAACTGTATTGGTTTCTAAATAGTTGAACCTATAATAGTTGCTAAGAAATCTGACTTAAATGCTATTTACACACCTGTGTTTTAGGGGCACCCTCGCCTCTATTTTTCAAGAACAGTTTGTTGTATCACTTCCTCTAAAAAGTACATTCTGATTAATTTTTCCACAATAAATCTTCGACTTAGAATATTCAGATTCATTGCCATTGATTGTCCTGTATTCAAAGGTATTTTGTTAAATAGGACCGATGACTTGTTGTTCTTTCATGACCCATGTTCTGAATAAGGCTGTCAGCTAGATGGACTTTATTTAAAATCCGTTCTTATTTGCAGCTTATGGACATATTGTCTTTTCAAAGCATGAGCCACAGAGCAAATAACTGAATGACAGCTTTAAAAATAATGAGGACTCATTGATGTCAGAATGGCACCATTGTATCATTACTGGTTCACTAATCTGTAGTCAGAACAACCATCGCCTTGCATTCCTGATTGCTTATTTGATTGCACCATTTAAGGGCTCATAAATTTTGACATTTTCATTTGTGAAAAGTAGACTACTTCAGCTGCTCTCTTCCTACACCTTGTTCCTTAGACTGAACTCCTAACCCTGTGGCGGTATTGACTGATGATATAACACATCCAGCTGTTAGCCGGTAGTAACATGCTTCTCTGCATAGGACTGCTGGCCTGAGACTAATGTTAATGAAGTTGCCCGTTTAGAAAATTAACTTTTTCTACTGACCATAGTGTCTAAAGGAGTCTAGTTCAAAAGATGCAAGACTCCATCTTTTGAATTGCTCTTGTATAACTCAAACACAAGCACTGATGGAAGGAAGTTGACAACAGTAGTGGTATTAAAGCGTTATATGTCTACCATATATAGTACTAAAGCATTATATTTAGGTACTAAAGCATTATATGTCTACAATTCAGCTGCGGATAACTTTGTAAATCACATTTGTTTAATAAAATAAAGATTTAAAAATAAAATTAGTGATTTGGAAAATCTTTTATTTTAGTATATAAAAATCCTTATGAAACCTTATGACGACTAACTGTCTCCCTGCTATCTTGAAAACTTAGATGTCATGGCTTTACACAAGGGCCTGGAATAATTTAATTAAAATCAACCATCAAGGGAGATTGAAAAACTGCTATCTGCCATAAAGATATAAAAAGTTTATTTTTCCCCCTCAGGATATAGCCAGCTACCAATTATATTAGTAAGTACAATTGGTCATCCTGGCTAACATGTGGACTCAAGACAACCTATGCATGAAAGTGGCTGCTGTTAAGTTCTCTTACTTGAGGGTGTACTCCTTATCTTGCAGACATGTATAGAACACACTCCGTAGGCTATGCTTTATAAAAGAGGCAAGGGTATTTTTCTGTCTTTGTGATTTCTTAGATGATAATACATGTTACATTTGGAGTTAGTGCTTATTCAGTGATAAAGTGGGCTTTCCACCTAACACTTTTGTAGAAAGGATTTTAGGATTGGGAAATTGTCTTTTAATTACAATAAAATGAATTTGAGAGGGTAGTTCTCCCACACTGGAGAATTTTTTATCTTTAAGGTGATAATAGTATTTTAGAGATACTAAAAATAGTACTATAGAGATCAGTGGGTAAGGAACTTGTCTGCCACTTCATGTGATCCCCAGAACCTGGTGGTAGTAACCCCTGACCACAGCCAGGTGTGGCCCAAGCCCACAGATGTCCCCTCCAATAGATCAAACTTTAAATACACTTCAATTTCTTTCCAGCTCCCCTCCATGTAGATTGGCAAACAGAGCGTGGAATTTTTAATGAAATGTGTAGGTTGAGAAGTTGAAAGAGATATGAACCCTAGATATGCAGAAAAAGAACAAAGCAACTCTTTAGAATTAAAACCAAATTTTTTTTTTGCTTGAATTCTCAAGTTTCTACCAAGGACTACTGTAAAATTGTACTTCATAGAATCTAAAGGCAAAACCTAAAAATAAGATGAAAAGAAATTAAATGAGCTTCTGTTTGTTTTTCCTTTTTTAAGGGTCGCACCCTGAGATGCTCAGGGGTTTTCCTGGCTTTGTACTCAGGAATCATTCCTGGTAGTTCTCAGGGCCCATATGGGATCCTGGGGATTGAACCAGGGTCAGATGCATAGAAGCCAAACACCCTACCCACTGTAGCTATCACTCAAAACCCTAAGTGAGCTTTGTGTTTTCCAACAGAAAGGCATGTTTTCACAAATGAAAAAAAAGCGATAACCTCATGCTAGACTGTAACTTCAAAAGTGAAATGAAACAACAAATTTGAAGAAAAATATGTTTATTTCACCTGCCCATTTTAAGGATAAGGTAAAATTTCAGCCCTTCTATTTCATGCTAGATTTATTACCCATCTTCCATATTACTCTCTGCCCTCCGGGAAGGATCCTTTGTAAGAAATCCTAAACACTGAAAAATGATGCTGAGACTGCCTAGAAAAAGAAGAAAGGCTTTAGCCCACTCTTCCTGTGTCCAGATAATGCAGCAGTGTGTCTCTCTGGAGACTGGTCTAGAGATATGACCATAATACGACCACCACTCTGTGAGTTCATGCTGATTGGGCACAATGGCGAATGGCCTTCTGTGAGAAGCAGACTAAAGACAGCCACTATTTAGTAGACTTTTACTATAATTTTTACTTTATTTGTACTGAGAGAATAAGAAATTTTTATTATCTTAAAATTTGAGATAGAGAGAGAATGTGTGTGTGTGTGTGTGCGGCACGCACGTGCATCCGTGCGCACGTGTGAACATGGTTTCTGCTATGCAGTGTTGTTGAATGACAGGCTTAGATAGCTTGCTACTTTGCTGTTTAATCTATTTAATCTATTCACTCACAGTTGAATCTATTTACATGTTCTTAAACCAGGGTTCATACTAATGAGATCTCTTTTCTGTGTAAACACTCATGGAGGGTGTGGTAGTTACAGAAGTCAACTTGACTCTGAATAAGAAACTTCTGAATTATCATTATATATCTTCTAAGACTTCTATATTACCTAGATTGGGCACAGCTCCTCTTTATACTCACTGGTCCCAGCATGGGACAGTTAGAATTTTCCAAAGGATTACCACTCTGGCTGCATTGATACTATCATTAAAGATTATAGGAAGGATCATACTAGTTTGCCTTCAAGCACCTTTCAGTATACAGAGAACAAGATACTCAGAATCACCCTGGTGCAGATAGTAAATAGGAAGGACCTTGTGGGTACCATCTAGATTACATGAAGCTCATGAAATTAAGATGTATTACTTTATACCAGCCCCCTCCCCCCTCTCTCCAGTGTTTGGACATAAGAGAGAATCTCAGAGGAAGAGACTAGTCTTTGGCATAATCATTTTGTTTAGAGCTGTAGTAGGGTGTGGCACCACCCTATGACACCCTTCTACTCTCTGAGAAGTGTTTAGTCCTTCCCTGGAGTTAGGATTACTTTTGTGTATATAAGGGGACTGACTTGCGGTACTGCATCCACTCTGGTGGGATCCTCTTTTGTGGGAGACTTGGCCCCTCGTTCATGGTCTTAGTTCTAACCAGAGCTAGAGGTCTTCCATTATACTGGATTGCAGTGGTAGAGATTGTTCTACTATTAAAAGCCTTTTGGAACTGCTCTGGACTTGTGAGTTTTCATCCATTTCCCAGAGGCCTCTGAGGTAGAAACAACTTCTGTCCTGATACTTTTGGGGTACCCAGTGTCTCCCCAACACAGTGTAGATTATTTCATGTGTGCTAAGTGTTTCTCAATATAGACTTTGGGGAAAATACTGTCTTTGTAGATAAAGCATTCCAGTAATGAATATATACTTACTGAGTTCCCTCTGTTATTTTATTTTATTTTATTTTATTTTTATTTTTTTGCCTTTTTTTTTGGGGGGGTCACACCCGACAATGCTCAGGGGTCTCTCCTGGCTCTGCACTCAGGAATTACTCTAGCGGTGCTCGGGGACCATATGGGATGCCGGGGATCGAACCCGTGCAGGCATGAGTCAGCCGCGTGCAAGGCAAACGCCCTACCCGCTGGGCTATCGGCTCCGGCCCCTCCCCTCTGTTATTTTAACTATCAGAAGTCTCCTAGCAAACTTTGATGTTTCTCATGATTCCTTAGTAAATTCAAATCTTTCCCTGACCCTGCCTTCCTAGTCCTTCTTATTCCCTGCCTATTTCTTGCCTCTTCACCATAAAAACTGGTTACATGGTATTGCTTCCTTTGACTTGATCAAACTTTACCTCAACTCAAACAAATAGAACTTTTTTTCAAAAAATCTATGAGATAAGTGAGTCGTATCAAGGAATTGATCAGTCTCTCTCTCTCAATCATGTTTCTTATACATGCAAGAAGATATTCGCAGAAATGTATGCAAAAAAAGCAGAACAGAAATCTTCAAATAGGATATTTTCTGACCTAGCATAGAATTGCTTGAAGCAGAACTATTTTAATGGGTGCTGTGTCAGCATTTCTTTGAACATTTTAAATGAAAAGGCTTATAAATTTGCTTAGTGCTAAAATGTGTGTTTGCTTATGTTGAAATGTGAAGGGATATTATAAGTAAACATAATCTTTTCTTTTTCAACTGCTCTTAAAGTGGTTTTAAGGAGGTTCTTTAAGAAAGGCGAACAAATAAATAAATAACGAAAACAATTCTCCATTCCAGGATAGCTAAAAAGTCTACCTGGATGGACAGATGTACCAGAAGCTTTTTCCAGGAGAAAGGGAATAAATGGCCAGAATCTGTGGACTCCGTGTAATTATATTTGGAGACAGAAAATCAAGAAAGTCATAAATAGCTAGTTGGTAAAAATTTTCAGCAGAGCAAGTCAATAAAGTAGAGATGTCCAAGATGAATTTGCTTTCAAATAGCTTCTTGGCTATTCAGAATGAATTGAAATTAGCTTCCATTGTTTTTGTTTCTGTTGTCAAGGTTCTAAAAAGAAATCTGGGGTCCCTTGAGGGTGTCCCTTGTATCTCACTCTGTGATGTTATCACCGTGGCTACATCCATGGAGGATGCTAATAACTCTTATGTACATCCAGTGATAAGCACAGCACCAGAGATTTGTAAAGCCCTTTGCCTCGCTCGGTGCTGGAGTTCTCACAATATAATGTAGATTCATGTCCATCCCCGCTAGAGAGTGATGGTATAGATTGTCCTGTGACAATCCAGGAGTCTTTAAATTCTTTGCAGCAATCTTGGTTTCTATGGCCATTTCTCTGGTGTGGGAAGAATACTAAGCAATGCATCTATCTGAGAGGCATAAAACCTAATTTGGACACCGTGGAAAGCAACACGTATAAAATGAGGGGATGAAATGTGATGTTTTACCTGTTTTTACCGAGCTGTCCTCCCAGTGCCTGGGAGAAAACTGTCTCTCTGTGAATGAAAAACTTTGCTTGTTCAGCCCTTTGATAAATGCTATTTTAGGGCAGCGTTTTTACTCGGTTATGTTTTTACTTATATAACAGAGGAAATGTCTGCTTATAAGCAAAAGTCAACAATTATTCTCATTTTATAATTAAATGCTGGTTGGTATTTGGAATTCTGGTGAGTACCAGTACTTTGGGGGGTGAATTACTATTTTGGAGTCCAGTACCATACATAGATACTATGTAATGTACAGAGCCCGTTGAAAATATCAATTTACTGAAAGTTACAGTATATTCCATAGAGAATGAATCTACCGTTCACTATTTCATCCGATCCCGAATCAATGGAATCTTCTTCACTGTATCACTGTCTCCCGTTCATCATCTTCCCGTTCGAGCGGGCACCAGTAACATCTCCATATGACCTGTCTCATGCAAGTAGAGCCTAAGGGCACCTGCTTGCTTCCGGGGAACATAAAGAGCCTCAAACCATTCCATCAGGTCATGGGAATGAGGTCTATAATTGTTACTGGTATCTGGCATATCAAATACGACATGGGTAGCTTGCCAGGCTCTGCCGTGCAGGTAGCATACTCTTGTAGTCATCTCAAAGCCAGCATTTATTGATGAACTCGCGCGAGCTGGGCTGTGATAGGCTGGTCTGCTGGGTGGAGTTCTGAAGATTCTGGGTGGGAATCTTCTTAAATGATTATATTTTATCAATAGCTTCTAATGGCAGAAATCTTTGTTACAAGTCATATTTTAATCAATTGTCCATCTTTATTAATTCATGTTCAAGACTGACAGAATTTCTTTTGGTTGTCTTGCCCACACTGCCTCTAAGCCTGCACTGCTCACTGTCTTTCCTATTTCCGCTACCAGAATCATGTCGTCACTCCCAAAGCTACCTAACCTAGAAACACCAGGCATATTTCTAACTCATTCTTCTCCATACCCATTCCTGATCACTCGCTGTATTCAAACAGAACTTTGTCTGTAGTGTAAAATCCAAATGCCATATTCTGGTTTGTGGCTACACCTCGCAATGCTCAGGGCTTACTGTGGGCACTGTGCTCAGAAGTCACTCCTGGAGGTAATTGGGGGAAACACATACAGTGCTGGGGATGGAACCAGGATCATCTATGTGCAAAAGAGGCTCCGTAACCCCTGTACCAAATACCCTAATCTGATAAAGTAGACAAGTGGGGCTCTTACAGCTTGGTCATCTATAATATTCCACTGACCTGTCCTCTGTCAAGTGGACTATCCCAGTTTTCATCATGAGATGCTACTCTAGGCCGCCATGCCAATGTTATTACCCCAGTCTTCTCACCTTGCATGTTTGTCTCTCCTTGTGCCTGCTGAGTGAATATCTATAAGTTTATGTGCTGATGTGTTACCTAGAACTTTTACTGTCCTCTCTTGAGGCAAAATCAATAGCTCTCTCTCATTAACTTCCTTATAAGACTGTGTGTACTTACACACAGCAAGTGTAATTTCATAATGCAATTAAGTTAAAATAAATTTTATTTAAATTAAGTTACTTATTGTTTATTTAATAATTAAGTTAAATTTCATATTAATTTATGCTCTTTATGTATGTTTGTTCATTTTTAGGCCACACCAGCGATGCTCAGGGATTACTCCTGGCTCTGCACTCAGGAATTACACCTGACAATGCTTATGGGACCACATGGGATGCTGGGGATCGAACCCAAGTTTATTGCATGCAAGGCAAGCACTATTACCCACTGTATTAATTTTCTCCACCTACCTATTCTTTATATATTTAAATGCATCTCACTCATGCATAAAATAGTGTTTGGTAATTCCACTTACAAAATATTTATTTAACTTATGATAAAAGCTTATGGTATTTTATATTATAAAATATTTTATCTTAAAATATAATATTTTATATACAAGATATAATTATTTTATATAATATAAATATTATATAATATTTAAGATAATATTTTAATACATTTTATGTAATATAACTATTATACATAATATTTTATATTAGAATATATTAAATATTTATTTAGCATAAATAAATATTTATTTATGGTAAAGGTTAAATTTGAGGTACAACTAAACTGAAATCCTATATGTGACAAAGGAAAGATATATGCCCAAGTGCATTTTTCATGCAAACGCTACCTGAGTTTGAAAGAGATAAAAGAGACAGAGAAGATAAAAGTCTGATGACAGATTATTTATTATCTATCTAACAGAGTATGGACACATAGCAGTCTAAAGCACAAAGGTTAAATTAGAGGTTACCTGTAACTACAAAATAACTTACTTTCATTTCATTATTCCTTCTTGTGTCCTTGATGTTTTCTTCCCAGAAGAGCAGCTATGAATAACCCTAAACTATAGTAGACACACACTACATTCTCTTGTATGTATGAATCAATGAATGAGTTAACAAGCATAAAATTATTTCAGCACTTTCATTTTACAGACAAGCAACCAGAGCCAAAGATGTGAAGAACAGGGAAGCAGAAACCAACCTTTCTAGGTACTAACATATTCCTAATATGACCTAGAAGACTTCAACTCAAAAGCATACTTTAATGCTAACAAGGATCCATCTGAAAGATAAAGAACTTGAAGCTTAAAACTCATGCCCTAGTTTTAATATGGAAACTCTTGTATTTATAGTATTTATAGTATACAAGTCTCTGTTTTTCCATCTGCAGACATAGATTTCAAGGACAGAAATATATATTAGAGATCGTTTTTCTTGGTAGAAAGCTTTTAAAAATCTGAATTGCTTAGGTGGTAGAATGTGGGTAAATGTGGGCAACTGTGATTAGTAGAAAGATCACTAGACCTGAAGATTGAAAACCAGAGTTTGGTTCCTAATCTTGTTACTTTAGTTTGTGCAAATCCTTTATTGTCTTAGAGACTTAGTTCTCTCTCATCTATAAAATAAGACACGTAATACCAACCTTTGTAGAAATCTGTGGTGAGCAGATGAATAATGACTAGAAAAACCAATTTGTCTATGTAAAAGTAAGGTATTATTAATAAGCTTACACAAGAATGAGAAAGTGTATTAAAGGTCTTTCTTTGAGATGATCACACCCTTTTATTTCTTTTGTTTACTTTTTGCAATTTTGCTCTGCCCAGACTTCATCTCGCAAACAAATGAAAATAGAAAAACACTCATTTCCCCACTACTGTGACTAGCATACAATTGCTTGGATTTAAATGTTTTCTGCTTTTAACTTTTTTTTACATTTGCTATTCAACATTGCAATAGAGAAACAGTCAAAAGGGCAGCCGTTCTTTCTAAAAGCATCGATTCTTATAAAAAAAAAAAGGCAAAATATTCCAAGGACCAAAAAGAATCTCAAAATTAACATTTTTGTACATAGAAGAGCATAAGGAAAAACAACATTGATGGCTAGCTTGTTATTAGCTGAAAATAAGACTTTTCAAGTGTTCTTGATTACCTCTATGCATGCATTGGAATCCTTAAAAATGATTATGATCAAAAGATAATTTGTCTTTATGAGCTTAATGAATTCTGTTCTTCACTTTGAACAATGTATAGAAAGTATCAGATGCCTTTACTTAGAGTGTCTCTGCTCTTGAACATCAATATCACCAACTATTAACGTCTATTAAGTCTCACAACTTTCCATTTCTATATGAAATTTCAGCCAAGATAGATGAGCAATTAAGACGTGTTTCAAATATATATTTTTAAGATATATTATGGTCACGCATTAGGTAAACCTGGGGAATTATCTGTACATAGGACCTTAGACCTGGTCTTTTTCTTACACACATTTTACGGTTGGGAAATGAGACTGGTGATTGACTGAAAGGAGATTGCCAGTTTCTAGAGAACAAAGTCAGAAAACAGCCCCGAGCTTCCTTTTGTACAATCATATTTACTATATAGATATATATGTGTTTACTATATACATATATATGTATATATATCAGATTATAACCCATCTTGGTATGTGTAATGCAATTTTTTCAAATTCCCCTAATGACAATGGATCAAAGAGGCCTTCTTTGACATTACATTAGCTTTTTTGGAAGTGGACTCTGATAAAATGATTATATGTATCTGGAAGAGGATCAAATAAACTGGATAATAGAAGAACTACATAGCCTGGACGAATTTGCAATATCTAACAAAAGAAAATCTAATAGAAATATATACTAACTCAGCATTCATAGTACTGGGAAAAATGGGAAAACTACATGAAGCAGGACATAAGGTTTAATAGGAGGGAAGGATTTTTATAAATATAGTTGTTTTATTATCTATCTATCAGTCTATCTATCTATCTATCTATCTATCTATCTATCTATCTATCTATCTATCTGTCTGTCTGTCTGTCTGTCTGTCTGTCTGTCTGTCTGTCTGTCTGTCTGTCTGTCTGTCTGTCTGTCTGTCTGTCTGTCTGTCTGTCTGTCTGTCTATTGCTTTTTGGATAACACCCAGCAATGCTCAGGGTTTATTCCTGGCTCTGCACTCAGGAATTACTCCTGGTGGTGTTCGGGGGACTATATGAGATGCCAAGGATCGAGCCCATGTTGACCACGTGCAAGGCAAACACCCTCTCACTGTGCTGTCGCTCTGGCCCCCAATATGGTTGCTTTTAAAGAACCAAAATTCCATGAGTTTTTTCTTACTTTCTTCCCCAAACAAGAAAATTTATTTTTTAACTTATCAGGCGTATATACCGAAAAATACAATTGTTTACTACATTGTGAACTGCTATGTGTTATACCTGCCCACAGGTCCATAGGCATGCGGCCGCTTGGTGGCTGCACGGCATTCTTAGATAGTACTGATTTTAGGATCAGGTCCTTCACAGGATCTTTCACATTTATACACTGTAGATAGTAATATGCAGGTTCTAACTGATACCCGTCTTCCCAGGAATCCTAGCAAGAAACCAGAGCAACCCACACGTCATGAAATCAGTCATCTCAACATTCAGACTCCATAGTTTCTCAGAGTTCTGCCCAAGAGAAAACCTGATCTTTCCCCTTTAAGTTTCATCAGTAAATACTCGAGATGAGAGCCTTCGACTGAGAGTATACCACCAACATGGCAGAGCCTGGAAAGCTACTCGTGTTTTATTTGATACACCAAAACTAGTAACAATTATGGACCTCAATTCCATGAGCTGAAGAATGGTTTGAGGCTCTTCTTGTCCCTGGAGCAAACAGATGCTTTTTGGGCTACACCTGCTTGTGACAGGACGTATGGAGATGTTACTGGTACCCGCTCGAGCAAATTGATGAACAACAGGAAGACAGTGATACAGTGATATACCAAACAATAAAGAGTCTAAAGAAAGTAAATTTTATCTACCTGGGATATAGATCATAGGTAGGAGCATTGATCAATTGTGGGGAAATAGAGGGAGTTAAAACATAATATGCATTGACTCAGATTCAAGAATATTAAGAACGGATGAAGGAATTACACGTCACTTGGTGACTAGAAGGGTCGATGGTATTAGCTTTTGTGGAGAAATGGGGCTTAAAGAAACACATACTGTGTAACAACAGTCAAGTGAGGTACAGAAAGAATCCAGGGAGTGATAGCAGAGTTGTGGGTTTGATTACTGCTGTTCTCATTTACCACCTAAGGAATCTCGAAAGAAATCACAAATTAGACTGTAAGTTATCAACATTGATATTTACACTGCAGGGGCTTTGTGAAAATCAAATTAAACAATATATATAAAATACCTATAGGGAATAGCACACAGTGGTTCAAAATACTAAATTTTCTACAACTTGAAGGTAACTGAAGTATATTTTACAGGATTTTCTTGGGAAAACAATTGTATAAAACAATTGTTTGAGTAGTAATAGGGAGGGTATGTATCCAAACTCCCTAACAATGCAGTGTGATATATTTACATGGTGACTACATTTTGTTGTAACTTGCACACCAGTGAGGATGTCCTTCAAGTATTCCAGACTTTATAGGTTCATATTGCATTTCAAATTTTAAAAACTTCTAATTTCTACATAGGCTAAAATGTAAGAGTTTGCTTACTTACCTATAAAGTGCAGAAAGGGGCCTCTTGTTTCCTGGTTTTGGTCTGTATGGTTTGGGTTCCCCTGCCATGTTGATATCTAAAAGTATAGATAAAAAATTCTTATTAAATAACTTGACAAAAATAAGTAATGGAGTCTTTTTCTTTTTTTTCAAGTCGCCTATGAAAAAAATCCTATGCCATTCATCAATATATATTAACCATCCACCTTATGTTAGTCTGTGTTTGAATATGTTTGTAGAATATGTTAGACCTTATTTGTCCTTGTAGAAATATATTCTACTGAGAATATATTCTTTTTCACCCTGAAAAATATTTTCACCCTGGAAAATATTCTTTTTTTCACCCTGAAAAATATATTCTTTTTTCACCCTGAAAAAAAATTCTGCTGTGTTCAATCCAAGTTATTTTCTATAGATGCCTATAAATAGAAATATATATAAATATATATAATATACATAAAATAATATATGTATATTATTTTTGAATAGTACACCTTGTCAGGAACGCCACCAGGGTCCCCAACAGTGCCGGGAAGCGAGTTCCCTTCTACCTGCAAAGCCGGCAGGGAATGGATGAAGACTCAGTAATCCGATGCAGTTTTAAAAGACTTTACTTATCACAGGTTCAGGCATACAAATCAGCAATAGGAAAAACCCGGTGCTTAGGATTCCCAGCTAGAACCCCAGCCACGTGTAGGCCAAGATGGCGGCCACCACATGTAAAGGCCCTGTAGAGAGGAGACAAAGACAATTCTCCCAAGAAGGGTGCTAGCTCACAAAGAGAGCGCTCAGAGAGAGGGGGGGGGGGAAGAAGGCTGGTTTTATACCCCTGCATCTCAGACCTCCCACTATTATGGGAAGCAGGAAGGTCAAATGACCTTAGGTAATTTCTCCCAGCACCTCACCTAGGCCCTATTATATGCTAATGTTTTGAGCCAAGATCTGCCTGGAAATGCCTTTATAGGGTAGAGAAGGGGGTTTCTGAGATGGCATGTCTCTGTACCAATGACTAATACTAATGCCAGTTAAATATTTCTCCAAGCCTTCACAAGTCTTGTCTACTTCACGTTAGTTTTGTATTTTAGTTGCCTTTGAGTTATCAGGGAGCCATGCTTGCTTGCTTGGAGGCAAACAGCATTTCTCTCTGGTCTAATTACTTAGAGATCCAACGTGGCCAGGCAAATATGCTGGTAAGATCTAGCTAGTCCCACGATGATTGTGGTAGCATGAAAGAATATTTATACCAGCCAGTATATATACAGAATACATGGTCAGATAAACTGCCACATTTAGACTACTCCCCTCTCTGAAGTGACCTGCAGGAGGCAATCCAGGGCAGATGCAGAGACTTTTAGGCTTTTAGGTGTCCTGCAACACACCTGGTAACATATCTACCTAAACAGCTTCCTTAGATCACTGTTTTATAAGACATAAAATCCTTAGAAACTACTTACATTTGGTTTTGCAAGGTTAACAGTTATTAATATCTTTATTTAAAAAGTTATTGTTTAGGGGCCTGAGTGATAGTCCAGCGGGTAGGGCGTTTGCCTTGCCGGCGGCCAGCTCATGCTGGCCGGGGTTCCATCCCAGACATCCCATATGGTCCCCTGAGCACTGCCAGGAGTGGTTCCTGAGGGCAGAGCCAGGAGTAACCACTGATCATTGCCAGGTGTGATCGAAAAAGCAAAAAAAAAAGTTATTGTTTAAATTTCATGGGCCTTCTTAAACTGTTACATAAAAAGGCATTTGTTACGTGGCTATGAACTTTCATCCTGTCATTTTCTGGAGAGATTCATACTTAATATCAACATGATGTTTAACTTATTGACATCATACGGTATCTACATTACATATGCTAATTTTTAAATAAGAAAGTTAAAGGAAATTAACAATAAAAAAAGAATTGAAAGTTACTTTGTCTTTTCCCCTGAGGTTTTTTTTGGTCTTGTTTCCTAAACCAGGTTTAAATAAAAGTTTAAATAATTCAACCATGGCATATAGACTGCCAGGAAAAGTCATTCAGCCTTTTATTATCCACATTTAGAAGATTTAAGGATTCATTACTGTTCCAGTGAATGAAAATTCAGGAGATAAAGAAAATAGTCTGTTATGTTTGACAAGCGAAAAGGACATAACCATATATTACACAAGTCTAAGCACTATAGCATTAAAAAGTGCTTTCACAGATATTATTAGTTTAGATCCTGGGAGCAATCCTGTGAAATAAGCAACGAGGGAATATTATTCGTACTTCACAATATAGATGTTGGAAACACTCGGGAGTTAAATGGTTTTCTGAGTAGCACTGTTAGCCCAATTCACTGTGACTATCTTTATTACTGAGATGGCTGAGTGCCATCTGATCTAGTCTGATAGGCACACCCTGGCCCTACCTAGGGAGAGATGATTGCCGCTGAGTCAGTAGCAGCATTGAACTGCACCAGACACATAATCTAGAATCTGCCCTAAGACCATTGACCAGACATGCCTTGCACGCCGTCAACCCGGGTTGATTCCTGACATCCCATACGTAGTCCCAGAGCACCACTAGGAGTAATTCCTGCGTGCAGAGCCAGGATAACCCCTAAGCATTGCAGGATGTGACCCAAAAAGGAAAAAAAAAACATTTTCTATGGCACTCAAACCCTGCTTGTTTGTGGAGAGCAATACATTCTGTTATAAGTTTTCAGGAGTTTGGGCTTGTAGATAATGCATGATGAAACGAACACAGTACTAATTTGGTAGCAAAAGGGAATAAGAGTGGAAACACTTTTAAATATTAGCTGCCATTCCTAAGGTTTCTTGTATGTATAGGTTTCTACCCCTGTGATTTGTTGGAGTGGCCCAGAAGTTATTTTATCCTGTGGAGGAGAGAAAGGCACCAGACTTGTAAAGCTGAGAGCAGCAGTCCACACTGGGCTCTAGTATATGAATATTTGAAGCGTCTTGTGCCTGAAATTGAGAGTGGAGCCAATTTTGTATAAAAGTAAATGGCTTTCTAATCCTGTTCTAGGTCCCTTCACAGAAAAAAGCAAGGTTTAACACTTGAAATATGCCCTTAATACTATGTTAAAATATTCACTGTTATGGGACTGAAACTGTAGTCTAATTTTACTGGGCAGTCACTGAATTGTGACCATCTTAATGAGTCTTTGGACCTAGTTTCATAAATTAGTTCTGACACAGCACTATGGCACATTGGCCTCTGGTTATTAGAATGCTAATGTAAAGATCACTGGTCGGCCAGATTCCCATTTGTTACCAGAAAATACTCTATGCTTCCAGGTTCTGTCTGCAACAACAAATACAAATGAAAACTTGAACATTCTACTAATTACCCATTACATTTTATCATTGCATGCTAATTTTCAGATTTATTTTTTTCCCTGATACCAAGTGGAGTAAAAAAGTAGACACGTATATTATCTGCTTAATTCAATGGTTATTTTGAAAAGAAAATTAAAATCCTATGGATCATTCACTTTCATTGATCAGACTTTAATGGACATATACAACATTCCAGGTACTGTGATGTGCATGAACAAATTAATATGAAAATTGTCTTGGATTGAATGATATCACAAAGACCGTTTACCATAATAATGTTCAACATCATGATAAAGACATAGACTTCATGCTTTGGAAATAAGTGTCCCATCTTCTGAAAATGATTTTTACATGAGGTGGTTCCCCTGAGAAACCAGGTTTATCTTATCTGCTCAGATGGGGCAGCTACTGGAATAAGCCACAAATGTCCCAGTTTCATCTGTGGCCACCACTATATGTTTTATTTCCTTTGCTTGTTTATTTCACTTTTCTCGTCTTAACTCCTATTTGCTAACTGTTAAAATACTTCTGCTCCAATTTTTCTGTGTTCACTTCTCTTAATTTTCCCTTTTCATTTGTATATATGTACTTAATTTTCTACTTTATGTTGATTTTGTACTCTGTTTAAAATACAAAGTTTCTATGCTAAGTATTTCATAATTCATAAATATTATAAAATGTGTCATTCGCTCTCAATGGAATAAGCATCTCTGAATACAGCAATTATGTGTACCTAGGTTGAGAATCAATATGATGAATGGCCTAAAACCTGAGCTGCACAGGAGGAAGAGAGCGGCATGGAATGCCTTCAAGAACATCAAAGAAATAGCTAAAAAAGACAAAAAAACCTCCAGCTCTGGACATATCTCTTCAACTCCACCATTCTCCCTCCATTAATATATGCCTCAGAGACCTGAGCCCTATGAAAGCAGGATGAGAACTCTATTCAGGTCTCTCAGAGTGGAATTGAAAGAGCTATGCTTGGAATATCACGCCTCACTCAAGTGAGAGAAGGGAATCTGGAGTCCCGACCTCCGTCAATGATCCAGAGTCAGGGACGCTGACTCGTTGCCAAGACATCAAAAATCAGACGGGCTGGACATGTAATGCTATTTGGAGACCACTGCTGAACTAGAGCCGTTACCAACTGGATCCCATGGGATGTCAAAAGATCACTCAGCCGCCCACCTACAAGATGGTCAGACATTTTGTCAAGACCCTGAACAAACGGTTTGACACTCTTCATATTCCTGGAGCAAGCAGATGCCATTGGGCTACACTGGCACATGATAGGGTCAAATGGAAACATTACTGGCACCCGGCTCAAGCAAATGTATGAATAACGGGATGTCAAGTGATAAAGTGATAAAATGTCAAAGTTAATCTTAGCCGCTAAATGTACTTTTTATGGTGATTAGTATACAACTCACATTCACTGTGTGGTTGGCAGACAGGCAGCATCTGTGCCATGTTGGAGCTCGTTAGAATTGCAGAATCTAGGTTTTTCTCTAGACCTAGGTAACTGCTGTGTGCATTCAAGTTAAACACATTTAGCTTAAATTCACTCCTTCAATAGAATTTAAAGATTCTATTTCCAAAGGGGTTTGAAAGGAAAGTATTAAGCATTAAAATTTATAAGCAGAAAACTAAAACTTTTGGGGAAGAAATTTTTTACATGTTTTTCTGTGACTTAAAATGGAGTTATATTATCTTAACATCAGCTCTGATGATTCAAGTCACCAGCATTGTATGCTCAGTTGTCAGTTTCCATTGTCACACACACTGAAATAATTCTTACAATCACCTCATGTGTAGTTCATTTGCATTTATAGAACTTGAAGTTGAAAAAGTATAAGTTTGGCTGTGGTGGTGTGGGCAGGAGGGAACCTGGGGACATTGGTTGTGGACAATGTACACTGGTGAAAAGAGACAGGTGTTGGAACAGTGCATGACGAACCCAATTACGAACAACCTTGTAACTGTATCTCAGAGTGATTCTATTAGAAAAAAGAAAAATAAAGACAACATTTAAGTTGTTTTGGGGCCGGAGCGATAGCCCAGCGGGTAGGGCGTTTGCCTTGCATGCGGCTGGCCTGTGCCGGCCCGGGTTCGATCCCCGGCGTCCCATATGGTCCCCCGAGCACCTCCAGGAGTAATTCCTGAGTGTAGAGCCAGGAGTAACCCCTGAGTATTGCCGGGTGTGATCCAAAAAAGCCAAAAAAAAAAAAAAAAAAAAAAAAAACATTTAAGTTGTTTGTATGAGATAACACAGTTACTAACTAATGAGATGAAACATCAGGTTCTTCAGATTAAATGTGATTTTTATGGGAACACTGAACATTTTGCTCTTGGCAAGATTTATAAAATTTGCTGATAAATAACCAAAATCAAAATATTTGCAATTTTAATTTTGAACCAGTGTTTTTCATGATATTTAATTAAATAATTCTGATTGATAAGAATTCCAGAAGAAAATAAAGCTCCACAGAAGTCTTACCCTGAGTGTGTCTGTTTGAAAGATCAATAAATCAAGAAAATACACAGAATGTAGTTTCTCTTGAAATAGATCTGATATCAAATAACAAAGTGTAGTTAAAACAAAGAAAAAGAACACACAAGATTTAATCATATGAAATTTTTTCTAGATGTTGCTTAAGCAAAATTTCCAGAGGAGCTTTTGGTTTATTTGCTTTTTGCTTTTTGTTCGACTTGTATACATACCATCCCTCTAGCAACTTCATTGCCTTTCTTGACCAACACACCTCAGATCCAGGTACACTATTTTTATTCTTCCTCTGCAAACACCAATAGGGCGTGGCCCAAAACAAACAAACAGCTTGGTGATAGCTTCTCTGAGTTATCAAATTTTTCACGAAAATTTTGGTAGTTATGTTTCCTGATTCACTTCACTTGTATCACTTGTCTTCCCATTGTTCATTGATTTGCTTGAGCAGGCACCAGTAACGTCTCCATACTTCCTGTCACATTAGTGTAGCCCAAGGGCACATGCTCGCTCCAGAAACATGAAGAGCCTCAGCCATTCCATAAGGTCATGGGAATGAGGTCTATAGTTGATACTGGGTTTTGGCATATCAAATACGACACGGGTAGCTTGCCAGGCTCTTCCATATGGGTGGGATACTAGTAGGCTCTCATGTTGTGCATTTATTGATGAACCGTGTGGCCACACAAGATAGGGAAAGTGGGCTTTTCTGCTGGGTGGAGCTCTGGCGAGCTATGGAGTCCAGATGTTGAAAATGGTGCCCTCATGGTGTGGGGGTTCCTCTGGCTTCTTGTGAGGCTCTGCTGGGATGGCAGGCCAGGAGGAGACCTGCCTTCCCTCCCTGGGCACCTCATGGTTAGCTGCGCACAGGGAGAGCCAGTAGCAGCTCTGCCCCTGTATCTGAGTTTTGAGAATATATAAAATAATCTATAATAGGTGATACTTCTAGTTTAATTTGTGTCAATTTCTTGTTAAGTGTAATTATGAATTATTCATTCACCATGATCAACTTCAAGTATATTCCCAGTTTACTTAAAATATTATCATGATATATTCCACCAAAATTTATATTTGTATTATCACAAGAGTGATGTGTGTGAGAACACAGCACAACATTGATGGCTTGGGGACTTAAGAGTAGGCCATGAGCAAAGGAATGTGGGAAACTTCCAGAAGCTAGGAAAAGCAAGAAAACAGATTTCTGAGCAGCTTGAGGAAAGAAGCCCTGGAAAATACCTTTACTTAGGTCCAGTGAATCTTGTGTTGTGTTTTTGACCTATAGGATGCAAAACATTAAATCTGTACTGTTTTTAAATTATACAGTTCATGTCTATTTGTTGTAACAACAATTGTGAACTAACATAGTACCTTTTCTTTAAAGAATTAGAATGTTACCCTTTGCTTGTATGTAAGTGGGACCTAGTGAATCACTTCTAATCAATAAAACTTGACCTAAAATGGAATGTCGCTTCCTAGGTTAGGTTGTAAAAAGATTGTGTTCCTCAAGTTTGAGAGCACTTATCCTATCCCTTGAATTTCTTCCTCAGTCTGAGAAGTTAGGCTGCACATCACGGGGATCTACATGGTAAAGAACAAGGTCTCTGTCAACCATGGAGGAATATTCTCTCCTGTTAGACCTTTAGGCTATGGTGCCCCCAAATAGTGAGTAGATGGCCACCTTGGAAGAGAGCTCTGAGCCAGAACAACCCAGGAAAGCATTCTCAGATTTCTGACCCACAGAAACGGGGAATTAATGCATATTTGTTATTTTAGGTTTTGAGGTTTTATGATTACTTATGCTGCATGACTTCAAACAATACAATTTTTAAACAAAAATTTTAAATACAATTTTAAATACAATTTTAAACAAAAAATAGTGAATCTTTGCCGAGCAAAAATATAACCAGAAAAAGAAAAATGCCTATTGGGTGCACTGCTCCTACTTAAATATAAAAGTATACGTATATGTATACTTAAAATATATCTGATATATTTTAAGTAAACTGGAATAAACTGGGATGCATACTGTGATCCCAGTATGCATTTTCCAATAGGAAGTTATGAAAAAAAATTAACCAACATTTTAGTGTATCACTGTATCACTGTATCACTGTCTTCCCGTTCATCATCGATTGGATCGAGCGGGTACCAGTAACATCTCCATATGTCCTGTCTCATGCTAGTATAGCCCAAAGGCACCTACTTGCTCCAGGAACATAAAGAGCCTCAAACCATTATATTAGGTCATGGGAAAGAGGTCTCTAATTATTACTGGCATTTGGCATATCAAATACTATATATCAAATACAATCACAATGTATATCACAATGATATCAAATACAATCACAGCCTGGCTCGCATCAATAAATGCTGGATTTAGAGATGACTACAAGAGTATGCTACCCGCACGGCAGAGCCTGGCAAGCTACCCGTGTCTTATTTGATATGCCAAATTTATTGTAAAAATACACAAATAAAAAAGGTGAAATTTCTATAAATATAATCCATTTATTTCTTACTCAGATTATAAATGGAATACCGCCTCAGTACTGAGATTAAAATGTCTGAAAGCACACAATCTTACTAAAACTACATTTTATTTTAATAGACCAGAACTATCAAAACTACTGTGAGATCAATAAAGGCAATTAACCTCTATTTTTATCTCCTTTTTCTTCTTATATTTTGCATTTCCTTTGAAGTCTATACTTAATGGAACAAAGTACACAATAAACTTAGATTAATTAATGGTTTTCTTATCTTGCTATATAGAAATATTCCCCATATTGTGTTGATAAATTTTACTAACTCCTATTTAATGAAAAAACAAATCAATGAGGAAAGCTACCATTCATTTCATATCACTTTTATATTGAACTTCCAAATTATAATTATTGAAGTAGAAAATTAAAAATTATAAATGTAATTTGTCTCTAAACAAATGTCAAATTTACTGGTCTTCTCATCTGTTTTTAAATTATACTAATGTTTAGATTAAAAATTATTACTTACAATTCCTTTAAAATTGAAATGTTATTTAATAAAATATATGGCTACTGCTTAACTAAAATATGATTCCCCACATCCAGCTTAATCACTGACTAGTGTATAAATAATTTCTGTGTATGAATACAAAAGATATATACAATGCTTTACAATGGGGATCATATTTCATGAAGTTGAATAATTTTCCAACCTAAAAGTTATAGTAAGGGAAAACAGTACCATTTGTTACATAACTCTGTATCTGTTATTTTATCTGTAAGTTCGGAGTTAGTTTTAGACCGTTTGAAAACAATTCCTAAATAAAATATAGAGATAGAATTTATGTGTTCTTGGGCCAGAGAAATAGTATAGTATGTAAGGTACTTATCTTGCATGCACTCAATCATGTTCTATCCCTGGCACCTCATATGGTCCCGTGACTTTCTCCAGGAGGGCTTCCTCAGTCCAATGTGTACAGTTAGGTGTGACCCCAAATGAAAAAGAAATGATGTGCTTTGAATTTTGCAGTGGCATGATGAGTACTATTAAATCTGATCTAAGCTTAACAGTATATAGACTAATGGTCTATACAGCTTAACAGTATATAGACTAATGGTCTATACTGTTGAGCTCAGAGCTGCTAGTTTTAGGGTCCAGCATTTTCCCACCACAAGACCCTAAGGGCAGGACCCAGAAATGGGCCCTGCCCATAAGGTTACACCCAAAACATCTGTGCTTATCTGAACTAAGAGCTAAGGGGAGGCAGAATGTGCCTGGCCTTCAGACCTCTGATCACAGGGATATGTAAATCAATTATTGTTATCTTGCAAATGTTACCTTGCAAATGCTAAATCTGTGATTGTCATTTGTTCCACTGTTACAATGGCCCAGGAGCTTGCAAATGCCCTGTGATGTGTGCTTGTACCCCCTCCACCCCGCTGAGATATTGTATAAAAGGCTAAAACTGTGTCCAGTAAAGCAAGTGCTGCTATCCAGATCTCCCCGCTGCATGGGTGTCATTCTTTCTTTCTTTCCAGCAGCGGCAAGGTAGAGTTTCTCCCAAGTCCATCCCTCTCCTTTTTCTGCAGGGATGAAGTCTGCAAGATCTAGGTCTTCCTCATTTGTGCCGGGGCTGCTGGCCAGGACCCCGGACACTATACAGCTTAACAGTATATAGACTAATGGTCTATATAGCATAAAGTATATAGGCAGAAATAATGTTTATGCATTATCAAAAAATATTTTAAGGGGCCAAGCGATAGCACAGCAGGTAGGGAATTTGCCTTGAACACGGCTGACCTGGGTTTGATCTCTGTTATTCCATATGGTCACCCTAGCACTGTCAGGAGTAATTCCTGAGCAAAGAGTCAGGAGCAATCCCTGAGCATTGCAAGGCCTGACACAAAAAAGCAAAAAAAAAAAAAAAAAAATTCTATCCATATTCAGCAGTAAGATATCAGAAGCATGTTTCTACAGAGTATATGGACTACTACTCAGAGCTCTTTTCCTTCTACTTTAAATGCACTTGTTAGTCTATAAGATCACTGTTGAGTTAAGTGGCAATGGGCAAGAAAAGCACTATGGGTAATTTCAAACAAGAAATATGTCTATCAACACTATACATTATAGCACAAGTGTCAGCATATTACCTAAACTAATCGTTGTTAAAAATAAATTAAAATTCCTATATGAAGTTTTTTAAAGAATAGGTTTACATTAATCCATGCCCTAAATAAACTGAGAAATTGGTAGAAAAGAAAAATAATTGTAATGCATTTATAAATGAGAACAGTTAATTGTGATTTTATTCACAGAGTAATCAAAATATGCTTCCATTCTGTAAGGGAAAAATGCTCATGTGCAAATCAATTAGTTCTGCTAATGAAAAAATAGAGCAGCTTTTTTAAAGTGTATCTATTAAAATGCCTTTGCCTTCCTTATGAAGCTAAGATAATAAATCATGACAAGAAAACGTCATCAGAAATATGAATATTGAAATATGAATATAATTAATAACGCACAACTCTGTAGAGAGGAACTCCAGGATTACCAGGTGACACTGGATAAATTATTATGTTAGTAGTTATGACAGTTGTGAAGACAGACTTGTGAACTAATGGGTTCCTAAAATATGTACATAAATGAGGTGACGTGGAATCATCGATATTTATTCTTAGAAAGGTGGTAATTCAAGCAGAAAAGCAAACAGCTTTTAATCATGGAGGTCATCTGTGACTAAAAGTTCACAGTGACTAGAATGTTTCATAGTTTTAGTTGCTGTCTACGGAAAAGGAAGGCATAACGACACTGTCAAGGAAGACTGTTGTGCGTTCTCCATATTCATTGGCAAAAGAAGTTTTGGATAACTTTGTGTATTTACTCTTTTATCTTTCTCTTTCATTTTGAAGAGTACCTGTCAGTAAATCTGAATCTGGCTCAGAGTTCTCTCATTGATTTTTTCTCTTCTTTTTCCTTTTCTTTCATCTTTTTGGAGGGGTGGTATGAGGATTGAGTCACACCCAGCTGTGCTCAAGGCTCTACTCATAGAACTCCCATTGCAATTGGGGACTACTATCTGTGGTGCTGGGGATCAAAATTATACTGGCCTGTTCCTCCACGCTCTATTTCTCTATGACTCTCTGCTTTGCACAGAGATAAGGCATCTAAAACATGTTTGAAGCACTCTGTCATTTCTTAATTTAAATATGTCCATTTTGTTATTTGTGGGAGGAGGGAAATGCCATCGGGATAATAAAATTCATGGTGCATTGATACAGATAAAATATATTTCTTATATTTTAATCATAAAAATTACTAAAACATAAGTTGTCCCTATTTGTATAGGCAATAAATTATAACAAAATTTCTATAAACTTTTTTGAAAATGTTCAGCATAACTATAGTTCACATAATTTAAATGCTGTCTCGAGTACTTTTAGCTTAATGGCATTGTCAAATGTCAAGAACACTTGGTGAGAGTTTCTTTTTTAAGTATAATATGGCATATTTCATAGCTGCTGCCAAGCCACAAAACATTTGCAATGAATGACTAAACTAAGTGTATATTGAAAAGTTAGTCATAAGCACTAGTTCAGAAACTTCCTGGATTTCCACTTTGGACACGCCGTTATTACTTTACAAATGATGCACAATGTAGACATGGTTCCATATAACCATTGAACGAAAGTATACAGAATCTTTCCCTATATGTTTCTGTTGTTGTAGCTATTGTGAGTGCCACATCGGGGAGCACTCATTATGTCTCCTTGTGGTGGTCAGGAAACCGTGCATTGCTGGGAATTGAACCCATACTGTTCACAACTTGACTCACACCCTGACTATTCCTCATTACTTTCACAGGAGAGCACTCAGGAATGTTGGGCTAACTGGAATATTATATCGATGCTGGTGCCTGAGCTTCTGCAGTGCTGGAACCGTGAGGTTCACTCTAGTAGAACATGGGACCCCTATAGTCTCACATGCTGGGGGACCTGTAGTAATGTAGATCAAGCCCTGTTTGACTATATACAAAATCCCAGCCCTTGTACTGTCCCCTTTGTCCCTTTCCTCCATTTCTTAATATGGCAATTTCTACAGCCACAACGTATGCAAAACACACTCTCAACCACCTTGCAGAATGTGCTCATTCAGTAAACGGTTTTCCAGTTCTCTCTATAAACCATTATAATAGTTTAGCTTGACATTACAAAACTAACTTGTTTATGTTCACAACATGTTCAACATCTGGGCACGCCACAGTGGTACAGAAAATATATAAGCAATTCCATATTAGAGCATCTGCCATATGCATCGGTGTCCTTGGTATCACAGAAGGTGCTCTAGCTCACAGTTTGTTACTCATGTGTGTAGTTGTGACAGCAAAGATTGAAATGGGTCAACAATGGTTTGAATATCTTGTCTATAAAAAAGACTGCTTTCTAGTTTTGGATGGAGCACACATGCATGAGCATGGCACACATACACATGTATTTTGTGGGCTATATGAGCCAACCCTTCTTCAGCAGCTTTATATTAAACTATATGGTTTTACAAGGCTTCGCCTGTTCCTTTGAATTGTACATCTGTACTCTTCCAATGTCATCATAACAGCTGAAACTTAGTGTCCCATGGTGGTTAAGCCACTCTAAATGTGAATATGAATATGAAAATATTCATAACTTCTCTCAGCGTGAGACTCAGGCATCCTGGGATCAAGTTCTAACTCTAATACTTTATAGATCGAAATGGGCAAATTGCCTAATCTCATCAATAATGAAAGATTAAATGACCTAAAATGCTTTGGGGAGGAATGAAATGAATTTGTATAAAACATTTGAAGAGAATCTGGCCTGTAGTCATCACTCAGTGGTTAGCTGCTGTCATTATCATTTTAATTATTCCTCTTTTTCTTTTTCTTCTTGTTATTTTCACCAACTCCACCTTCTGCATTATGCTATTCCTCTTCTCTCCTCGCCTCTGTCCCTCATTCAGTTTGAAAGGAGGTATTGGCATCAGGAGAGTTGCCCTTCAGGAATGTACAGAACTTGTTGTCTATACGTCTGTATGTCACATTATGGGGATGTGTTTTTTTCGGGGGTGGCACACCCAGGCAGTGCTCAGGGATAACTTCTGGCATCTCTGTACCAGTGATCATTACCAGCGGTGCTCAGGGGACCAAATCCAGGTTAGTCACAAGCAAGGCAACACACTGCCCACTGTACTATTGATCTGGCCCAAGAAATAGCGTTTTGTTTAGCTTTGGGGCCACACCCAGTTGTGGGGATCATATGGAGTGCTAGCAATAGAACTCATGTCAGATGCTGTTTTTGTGATCATGGTATCTCCCTTGCCAGGTAAGTATCAGATGCTGTTTTTTTTAAGTGCCTGGGCCACTGTACTATCTCTCCAGCCCTCACCTTCACATTGTAAAGAGAAAAAATTAGATAAACACACAGTGCAGATCTCTGAAGCCAGAGACTGGAGAGTCTTAGAAAATCACTTATAAAGGGTGAATGTTTCTATGTAAATAGAAAGTGATATTCTGGTCAACTATCAAATACTGACTTAATCTCTTAAGTGCTTTTCCTGATGCTGGCAACTGAAGAGACGGTAAACTGAGATAGTCAAGTAGAAATGACAATTACGGAGTGTGTTTAAGACAAGTTATACCTGGTCCCAACAACAACAAAAGAGAGTTATCCATGTAGGTAATATGGATTTGTGGCTATGTACTTATTTGTCTGAATTGACTTAGCATAGGAGCAAGCGATGCACATTAGAGAGGTTTGTAGTGAAATCACTAAGTGAATAATCAGAAGATGACCTGTCAGAAATCAATAATCTTGGCAAGAAAGTCTATTTTACACATTATTAGTCTGATCACATAAATGGACTATAGAGGGAGATAATGTAGCTACAATACAACTCCACTTTTCTGAGGTCAGCTATGTAAGAAGTCAATTGTACACAGTCCCTTTCTCCCCTTCTGAAATGGTTAAACACTTAAAAAAACAAACAGGACTTGAAAGCAGTAGCCCCACAAACTGTACTTCTGTTTCTGTGCCCAGCACACCACCCTCAGCCATGGGCAGATGACAGCTCTCTGTGAATAACTGAAGGAAGAGAAGAACTTTCCCAATCAACACATAAATCATCACATCAGTCCTGACAGCTTGTGTCTGCAATTAATATGTGAATTTTTTCCATCTTATTTGTTGTACTTGCCTAATCTCCATAATATAGTTTACAATGTAGTCCTAATAGCCATTGAACTTTGTTGCACTTGCCTAATCGCCAAATAGAACATTGTTAGAATTGATATTCCAAGCATTGTTAGAATTGATATTCTGTTGTTAAATGGTCCTCCCATATAAAACCAACTATTGGGTGCTTTGTAGATGTCTAAAGATGTTGCCAATTTTCTTCTTCAAATGTATGCCTTAGAGAATTTTTAAATTTCAAAATTTAGTTTATCAATGATTTCTAATGAGTAATTTTTTATTGATCCCTTACTAAAGCTCCTTTGTACATGCTATTTATGTTCATCTCTTTCATGGTATTTAGAATAGTACATCTATTCTTGACTTCTGAAAGTGCCTAACTGGTTTTCAGCACATAGAAGATATTACAGTTTTAGAAAAACAAGTGAATGGCTCCAAAGAATCATCAATTCACAACTGCATTTAGAAAAAAGTGATATAGCCACAACTAAAATCCATGCTACACATCAAAAATAACAGGCAGAAAGACTAGCTAATATTATTTGAATAATGTAGTTGCGAAATGGAAGATTTTAAATGACAGTGTGTTGTGTAGTGTCTAGGATAAGAACCATTATAGAAAGGGGAATAATAGTAATGCATTCCTTTTGATTCTCATTATCAGTTACCATGAAGCCATTATATCTAGACTTCAATCCAATATTTTTAAATATATGGCATAATTTTTTTAGACAGCATTGCTTCATTTTAGTAGTAATTGGATTACAGGGAGGTAAATTTATTGGGCAATGTATTTCTCAGGGAAGTTGTGTTGGTACTAGAATATTTCCTTTTCAGAAAGTCACAAAACCAAATATGATCAAGTTAATTTTAGGGAAGCAGATGTTAGGGCAACCGGGAATTGATAAAAGAAAAGAGAAAGGGGGATAGAGGACATAAAGGACAAATGAGAAAGCGAGGAAAAGGTCTGCTCTTTGATATTTGACGTTGACTCAAAATGGACCGAAAATATGAGCTAGAAAGAGTCTGTGTATGAATATTGATCCTAGAGATTTTTTTCACTATTTACAAATAAATATGTACTATTAAGCAAATTAAGCATTTGCACTTAACCGACAATAGATTCTAAGACTCTGATTCAAAGGCTAATTTTAGAAATATTTGAATAAAGCTGATCTAATTTTTAAAAAAAATACTTTCAAAAAAAAGATGTTTTACTATAAGTTACATGTTTTTAACTACAGTAAGTACTGACTCCAAATGCTTTAAGATTAATTCTTATTTTGTTTTTAAGAACTGAATAGTTTTTAGACCTAGAGAACTGGTTCTGGATTGCAATACATCATCCTGTCTTTCGAGGTTGTTCAAAGATTCAATAAAACTGGAAGACTAGATTTTCCCCTTTTCAACAGAATTTTTCCTCTCATGTCTTGCCTATTTCACACACAATATTCAAATATTATTCAATAATCTAATGATGTTAAAAACCTTCATATTTTACTTGGCAAGTTGATAAATTGTGCTTAATATTCCACTCCAGATCTAGCATTAGAACCTGTGAGTATATATTTGTGCTAATAAACTCTCTGTTGAAACAGAGCCAAGGTATGTTTTTTTTTTTTTTAAAGGGTAATACTAAAGCATGGAAATAATTCACAATTAATCCTCTCAGCATTTAGAAAATTAGGAAAATTTACTCAAGTGTTCCTGTAATATACCTGAAGTCTAGTGAGGTGCCAAAATTATGTCTCCCTATTCTGTCAGTTCTAAACAGTTTAAAGGAATTAGATCAAGTTGAAATTGGAAAACAAGTGATTCGTGAAGTCACAAAACTAATCCCGAAGTGAAATATATGGATTTTGCATTTATTTATATGCATTTTAAAGTTATCTAACTATGCTTCGCATCTTAAGGAAAGTCTAAGTCTCTTCATGGGCTCCAACATATAATTAGCAGTTAAATATTGGTATCATGATCTTGGTTTCTATTAAATCTCAGTGAAAATTGTTCTCCTCACCCAAGGAAATTTCTTAGAAAACTTTGACAGATTAGAAATAAGAAGACAATGGCAAATTAAATAAAGTCACTATTAATCTAATGCTAAATTAAAAATATCTAATTTAAATGATTTAACTTGCAAATTTAGGAACTGTAAATAACAGTAAATTAGCACATGCAAAAAGCAAATTAGGAAAATGTGCACTATAGATTTAGAAGTCTTTCCTTTTTAGTATTTAAACTATTGACACAGCCAGATATACTAAATTTATATATTTAATGTCATAATGTTTAAAATAATATGATTATTTATAAAATAATTAACGGGGCCAGAGCGATAGTCCAGGGCGTTGCCTTGAACGCGGCTGACCCAGGTTCGATCCCGGCATCCCATATGGTCTCCTGAGCACCTCTAGAAGTAATTCCTGAGTGCACAGCCAGGTGTAACCCCTGAGCATTGCCAGGTGTGACCCAAAAAAAGCAAAACAATAGATAGACAAATAAATAGATAAATAAATAAATAAAATAAAACAATTAACTTATGAAAAATTCAGTCTCCTAAAATAAAAAAATTTGAACATTAATCAAAGTATAATGAAGTATTGTTATTTTTAAATAATTAGTAAATGTGGGCCAGAGCAACAGGACAGAGGGGAGGGCGTTTGTCTTGCATGCAGCTGACCTGGGTTTGATCCCTGGCACCCCATATGGTTCTCTGAGCACTACCAGTAGTAATTCCTGAGTGCAGACCCAGAATGAAATTCCAAGAATTGTTGGGTGTGACCCAAAAAGAAAAAAAATTAACAAATGTATAAGTTAAAAAGTATTTAAGATTTATGATCCTAAGTTATTAATAAAATTAAATGAGAGTCGAGGTTATAGTACAGATGATAGAGCATTTGCCTTGTACACGGCCAGCCCAAGTTCAAACCCCAGTGTCCCATATAGACTCCTGAGCACTTCCAGGAATAATTCCTCAGGGCAGATCCAGGAATAATTTAATGTACATATAATCCGGACTTACAATTTATTATTCTTTTTCTGGGGTGATAGTACAGCAGGTAGGGAACTTACCTTGCATATGGCTAACCATGGTTTGACACCATATGGTCCTTTGAGCCTTCCAGGAGTGATCCCTGAGTATAGAGCTAGGAGTAAGCTTTGAGAGGCAGGTGTGACTCAGAAATAAAATTAATTAATTTTATACCTAGAGGCCATGAGAAAGAATTCCACTCAGCAGCTGCATGCGATATGATCCAATAAGATGAAAATACCAGAGGAATTTCATGGAACTTTGTGGAACTTAACTTATTATTTTCTTTCCCTTTCACCCAATACCAGGCCTGATGAACAAACTGCTATGATCTTGCTGAAGGAAAAAAAAATCTTAGACAATTTGATGAAAGTAAATGTTTCTTAATATGCTAAAAGTTTCCATATATTTTTAATATTCATAATATCAATTATGATATAAACTATTGTACTTATAATATTTACCTAAATGCTGATCCAAAGAGCTTTGATATTTATTTTACTACTGACATTTATAGAAAATATGTATTATTGCTATTACTTAAAAAAAGTCTTATTTTTCTCTTGAGTGATGACTGTCATTCTGAGATGTATCTCTTGTTTTGGAGAGCAAGTTATTTCAAGAAAACATGAGGGAAAGAAAAGAATCAGTACTAAAATGTTACCACCAAGGCGCTAGAGAGATGGTACAACCAGAAGGACACTTGCCTTGCACGTGTTTGACCCTGGTTCCATCCTCAGCACCCCATTTGGTCCACTCAGTCCCACTAGGGGTGATACCTGAGTGCAGAACCAGTAGTAAACTCTTAGCACTACTGGGTGTGGCCTCCAAATAAAAATAAATGAAACAAAAGAAAATGTTGACATCCAGAGTAAGGAGTTTCCATACTGAAGCTGAAAAAGAAATGGAAAATTAGACTTTATTGCGAGATGAAGGATTCTTCTATTCCTTAGAATAGATTCCTCCCGTAGCCTGCAGGCTGAGCTCTTCCTTAGCCTACAGTGGTAACTGATTCCTTTAGTCTACCTGAAAGGAGGAAGCTAGTGGCCTTTAGAGGGAGAAGTTTTATGTAAGAGATGACAGGGTAGAAATGCACAGAAGTGAACTTTAGTTCCAAGGAATATGGAGAGACGACTGGGATATCAGTTGATGGTGGAGAAATAATTATACCGAGTCCTTAGATAAGCTGAAGGAAGACTTTTCCCGGTTTCAGGCTGAAACTCAGGAAGGAAATTTCCCAGTTGCACATTCTGTACATAAATACAAGACGCTCATGAAAATAAAAATGTATATGCCACCTAACAAGGAAGAGCCTCATGAAGAAAATAGAATAGCTCTGAAAAATAAAGTATTCAATTTTTCACAATTAAATGCAAATAAATATATAATCTGAAATTATGTGATAAATTGTTCCTTTAATCATATATCTCATCTTGAAAAAATCTCTATATACTGCCTCATCTTACAATAAAACTTAATGAGCTTCTGGGAAAATGATGTTACTCATTATTAAAAAATTGACCAGTGTTGAAAATACATTGAATCTAGGAAAGACAGCAGCAGTTTTTACATGTGCAAAACCATTAACATTACATACGTAGTGCAATAAATGTGACACTTTATTTTGAAAAATGACCTGGAATTTGCATATGGAAATTAGCCTTAGAAGGCTGACAATATGATTTAATTTGAAGTTGTAACAGTCTAACCTGAAATTGCATGAAAGGAAAGTTGCTATAGATGTAAACATTGAGGTCACTGTGTACACTGAGATATTTGGGCAGGTGTGTGTGTTGGGGAAGAGGGTGTATATTCCTGTTGGACCTAGTACAACTGGGTGCATTTTCTATGCTCACATGTTTCTTCTCATTACACATAATACACAATAAGAGACATTCATATGAAGATCAAATGATTCCTTAGAATATCAATAATTTTTGAAACTTTCAGTGTTCTAAAACAAGCCTAATATTGAAACCAGTATTATAGTAGAACTGTCTTGCTTCAAGCTTTTCATATATTTACCTATCAATTTCTCATCACTGGTGCAAAGTCACAAGTTTAAAACTAGTGCACCATCATGATCACTGTCACTGTATCACTGTCTTCCTGTTCACCATCGATTTGCTCGAGCGGGCCCCAGTAACAACTCCATATGTCCTGTCTCATGCTAGTAGAGCCCAAGGGCATCTGCTTGCTCAGGAACATAAAGAGCCTCAATCCATTCCGAAATGAGGTCTATAATTGTTACTGGTATTTGGCATATCAAATACAACACGGGTAGCTTGCCAGGCTCTGCCGTGCAGGCACCATTATGATGTCAGTACTAAATTGAAGCAGGAATGTCCTGTCGGGTCAGAGGTGCAGAGATAAGACTCCAGAAACACGAGCGTATATCATTTAATATTTTTATGATCCCCAGCCAGAGGGGCAGCAGCTCACACCTTGGCAGCTGACTGATTTGAGTTGACTGACCACCTCCACAATGACCCCAACTCTCTTATCTCCTGTTCCAGAGGGCAATCCAGTTTAAAGTTTGCATGGTTTACATTACAAAGACAGTTCACATTCATTGCACAGGACTTAGGAATAATAGGAAGGAGACGACCAAGAACCAAAAGCCTGCAGGGGTGCTATCTAGGTAAGATGAGATGAACAAAAGAACACATTACAGTTGCTAATGCAGCCTTCAGGACTAGCCCATGATGGCAAGGACATGTCAGACAGAAGAACAAGAAAAACCTGTTTTCTGCCTAATTTTAAGCATTGTCCTTCAGACTCCATCTTTTGCTAGGATAGCCTTGTCTATGTAACTGCAGCTTGATTTACAGACTCACTAGGGAATTCTACATACTAACTCTATTGGGAGACAGTCTGCCAGAAGACCCCATGTATCTGTTAACAGGCAGTATGCATCAGACCTTCCTTCGCATATCCTTAGATCTACCTTCTGCCAACACTAAATAGATCTCTAATCCTCCAAATGACATTGTTCACGGTTTTTAGTATCAGCAAAATTAAGGCAATTTCAGATCAAGTTATTTTAATATTCTTCCATAAAACAACCTTGCGACCTTGATCTTTTACTGAGTAGTTTGGATTGGTGGTCTTCAAATTATGGCTCACAAATAATGCTCAACTGTTGGACAGGTTGAGGACTGCTGACATTTCACCAGAACCTAATTTCTTTATTTTTACTTTATGGGTCACAACCGGCCATGCCCAGCAGTTACTCCTGGCTCTGCACTCAGGGAAGTACTCCTAGTGGTGCTAGGGAGGCCATATGAGATGTCGAGGACTGAATCCAGGTCAGCCTTGTACAAAGCAAACACCCCTCCCCTCTGTGCTAGTTTCTTCCTCAAAGCGGTCATGTATCGAACAACTTGAGAGCACTGAGAAAGCTCAGATTTCTCCCTCCTTGAAAGCGTGGCTTCCCACATTGTTTGGTGGGAACTACAGTGAAAAGAAATGGCAGTGTCAGTTCCAATCCGGCAGTGTTTGGGCCAAACAAGACACCGTTGTTGTTTTGCCTCTGGGCTCCAAAAGCTGACGGGATGAGGCTGAAAGGGCCCTTAAATCTATGGGTCAGTAATGGTACAGAGAGCTTTGCACCTCTAGTGTGTTTCAGGGTGGGCGGTGTCTAGCAAAATCTCCATTTTGGGTTTCCTATTCCATCATACAATTCTCAACATCGGTCTTCCCTCCTCATTTGCTTTCATTTTTATTTAACGATGTGAGAAAATATAGACAACAGAGTTTTCCATTTTAAGAGTTTTTCAGCTTATATTCTGATGGCACCAAGTACATAGACATTAGTTCAGCATTCACTGTTGGCACTTAGTGGCTAGTCTTAGGGCCTGGCTGTCTCCCCATCATAAAGCCCTAAGGGTGGGACCCAGAAGTGGGGCTGTTTTCAAGGTAATAAAACGTTCTAAAGTTATACGGTTGCATCTACAAGAGAAAACACCTGTTTACAGGACAGGATGTGCCTGCCCTTCTCAATACTTTGTTGCAATGGCTCAGGATGCTACTTGTGCTTTGTGCGCTCTCTGCAGAAAATTTTTGTCTGAAAGGCCTAAGCTATGCTCAGTAAACGGAACCTCTCTCCAGAACCTCCACTGTGCGGCAGTCTGTTTGTCTGTCTGTCTGTCTCTGTCTGTCTGTCTGTCTGTCTGCCTGCCTGCCTGCCTTTCTGTCTTTCCTTCCTTCCTTCCTCCCTTCCTTCCTTCCTTCCTTCCTTCCTTCCTTCCTTCCTTCCTTCCTTCCTTCCTTCCTTCCCTTCCTTCTTTCTTTCTTTTCTTTCTTTCCTTCTTTCCTTCTTTCCTTCTTTCCTTCCTTCCATTCTTTCTTTCTTTCTTTCTTTCTTTTCTTTCTTTCTTTCTTTCTTTCTTTCTTTCTTTCTTTCTCTTTCTTTCTCTTTCTTTCTTTCTTTCTTTTTCTTTCTTTCTTTTCTTTCTTTCTTTCTTTCTTTCTTTCTTTCTTTCTTTCTTTCTTTCTTTCTTTCTTTCTTTCTTTCTTTCTTTCTTTCTTTCCCTCCCTCCTCCCTCCCTTCCTCCCCTCCCTCCCTCCCTCCCTCCCTCCCTCCCTCCTCTTCCTTCCTTCCTTCCTTCCTTTCCTTCCTTCCTCAGCAGAGGCAAGGCGAAGCTTTTCCCAAGTCCTTCCCTCTCCTTTTCACTGGGATGAAGTCCAGCAAGATCTAGGTCTCCCTCATTCGTGCTGGGGGCTGCTGGCCAGGGCTCCCGACATTCACCACTGTCTCTCTCAAGATCTATTTCATCTTTCATGTCCACCACACAGAAAGCTCCCATTCTCCCATCCTTGACCATTGTAGGCACCTCACATATTTGAAATCAAATGGACATAAGCTAACTGCAACTGGTTGATTTCATTTCCAACTGTGTCTTCAAGAACATAGTGTGTCTTAATTAATTACCTTTATGAGACAATCATATCCCCCTCGTAACTTCCTTTTTGTGAGCAACTTCAAAAAAACTTGTTTTGGAAACTAGTCCTATGCTAAGTTCTTCCCACATGCAGGGAGCTTCTTTTCCTTTCTCTTCTCTTTTCCAAATACTTTTCTAAAAAATATATTTTTTTACAAAATATATTTCTAGACATTCTAAGTCTGTCTTCTTCGCTGCTGCACTTCAAATAAAGTGTGACCTGCTGTTCTGAGTTATCTTCATAGGCTTGAAGCTACTTCCTAGCCCTCAAGCTTTAACTAGTGACTGAAGAGTAGAACATGTTCCTTAGGCCAATGTATCAGCCCTGCCAATACATCTTCAAAGACAGAATGAATTGGTAGTGTTTCCACAAGAGCCACTTTTAGTGGGGCAAGAGGAAACTTAATCAGCAAGAATTCTAAGTGGCCTTTCTTTAGTAGCATCTTCCATTTTGTGATAATCATCTTGGTTCAAAACCTGTTTCAAATAAGAAGTGTGCTCCAATGCAAAGTGACCTTTGAAGCAGAGGAAAGAACACAGAACAAAATTGTTTCCATTTAGCTGTATCTGGTGTCAGAGAATCACTCTCTTATTTTAAAATGCTGCCATTGTAAAAGCTTTGAAATGCTTCTATAGAAATGATTGCATTCACCCTGCAGTCAATTTGTCTGAAGTTAGCAAGTGTTACAGCAACCCAAAGTGCTACAAAATAATTGAATACATTTTTTAAAACCAATAGATATTTTGACCGTAACATACTGGAGGGGGATTACCAGGAAATAGCAGAAAGAGAACTCTATCAAGCTTCTGAAAAGGTATAGGCAAATTGAATAAAGACAAAGGTTCATGCTATTTAAAGATTTTATTTAGTCAGTAAAGAGAATTAAATTCTGCTTTCAATTATTTCCCCTGAGGAGCACATAGAGTTTAGGATAACAATCTATTATTTCCTGATCTCAACTATAGAAGCACAAGTCTGTGTGATGGATGATCTAATCCAACTGAGAAAGGACAGCTTGACTCTTCGCTAGGACCAAAGTGTCATGTATTATCTTAGGTCAGAGATTGCTTTCCCTTGGGGAATGGGCCATGATACTTGCATTTTCTTACTTTCAATGTTCACGCACATTGAAGGCATTCACTTCTAAGCGTTAATGTCCAATTTTCCCACCTTCCTCTAGATCCTTCCTGCTCCTTCAACTCACAGTTAAAATACATGTGACTGAAGTAGGAGAGCCGGGAGATCTTTAAAGAAGGAAATCAAGTATGTGGATTTCCTAGTTGGTCTTTAAGGATTAACTTTTTAAACAAACACATACCTTGTTCTAATGAGTTTCACTGACTATGCTAATATATACGTCTGTCAATTTGTTAGCCACTTATCAAATGCTTGCAATTACATACTATTGGCTATCAATAGCTTTGTCCAAGCAAAAAATAAGCTTGAGAGTTTCCAAAGTCTTAAAAAAATCTTAAAAGTACTATGCTTAAAGTATTATCTTAATTCTGATTATTTTTCTTTGCAGAAAATGTTGATATTATATATAAAAAGAGGTAACCCCATTGTCCATCAAGTATTTGATATTATACTACACATTCTAATTCCTTAAGTTTATAAAACATAGCTTAATACATTTTTTACAACTGTTCCTGTGTTTTCAAAATAAACTTGTAATAGACAATGTTATCAAGAACTTTAGCTCTCTTAAAAAATTCTTTAATTTATTTTTGCTTGGGGGCCATACCGGTAGTTCTCAGGTTCTCAGAAATTCTCTTTCTCTGGTTTTCATTTGTATGTTTTCATTGAGTTTGTCTTCTCTCATCTATTCTTCCCTCTTCACTCTCTCATACATGGAATACACAGACACACACACACACACACACACACACACACACACGTAAATCATAAATCAGTCAAATTTCCAAACCTTGAATGATACAGTTTTAAATTTTAATGAGTCAGTAACAAAATGAATATGCAATATGTAATACTGTAAAAAAATTAAATTTATTGTTTTGCGACAGTGAAGGTCTGTGATAATGATTGTGAATTTGGTATAATTCTTTTTCTCTAAGTGACATTTCTCTTCTCTTTTGGTTGGGTTTGGGATTTGGTGGCCATTCCTGGCAGTGTTCAGGGCTTATTCTTGGTAGTGTTCAGAAGATTGTATTCGGTGCTTGGGGTTGAACCAGGGTGAACCATCTGGAAGACAGGAGTCTTTTCCTTTCTGTAGTATCTCTTTGGTTGTCAAAGTGCCATTTTATTTCTTTATTTATTTATTTTTGCTTTCTTGGGTCACATCTGTCGATGTTCAGGGGTTACTCCTGGCTCTTCGCTCAGGAATTACTCCTGGTGGTGCTCGGGGACATATGGGATTGAACCTGGGTTGGCTGTGTGCAAAGCAAACGTCTAACCCGCTGTATGATCACTCCAACCCCCAAAGTGCCATTTTTTTGTCCTGATTAAGATACTCCTGTTAAATATATGTGTGCGGAATGTGGAATCCAGATGGAGGCCACGTAAAAGTGATGGGCTGTCCTTGCCATCTTCCTATCTACTATATAAAGGGCAATGTCTTTTCAGGCCTTTTCTGAGTTTCATCTAGGGAGTTAAAATTAAAGTCTCACTCACACATAGTAGTGAAGTAAAAATCTCTTTAAATAATCCTTATCTTTAAGGCCATTTTGAGGATTGTGACTTAATAATTGATCAGTAGTTTTCTGATGCTCACCTAAAAAACATCCATGTTCTTTTCTTGCTCTCTTCTTCCTTCTTACATTTTTGTAAACAGTCTGTAATCAGTTTCCAGATGCCACAATTTATGTGTTTAATTATAATGGCAACCTAAATTGGTGTCATCTGGAACTTGACATTAGGCACATAATTTTCTCATGAGCTATACATTTCCAGGAACTTCACCGACCCATCATGCTAAGACAGGACAGTTTTCAAAGACTAAAAGCCTGAGCCAGATTTATATAGAAACTTTTTTAGTTTTGGGACAGAGCAATCAACCTACGTGTACAGATTTTTTTGGTTATTATTTTTAACTTTGAGAGTTAAAAGTGTAAGATTAGTATTGTATTAATGTGTTTGGTTGTGTCACCATGGCATAACGTGTTGTCTTTAAATCACTGAATTATTTTCCAGAATAAATTATACTTTTTGTATCTTTTTTTCTTGGTTACATTTGCTCTGCAATAAATGAGAGATAATTTTGTTTCTTCTTTCTGGTATTCATTATCCTTTGCCCTCAGTACTTGGTCTCTAGTCTTGTCTCAGTCTCTGTCCTGCACAGAGTAATTGGCACCCCTAGTTCTCCTGCTGTGTTCCCAGGGATGAATCTAAGTCTTTCAGTTTTTCACTTAGTTTTCAACATCTTTAAAAGAGAGACATTTGTGGCTCAGCATGTGGTTTATCTTGGAGAATGTTCCATGTGCACTAGAGAAAAATGTGTATTCAGTTTTTTTGGCATGAAAAGCCCTGTATATATCCACTAGCTCTCTTTCTTCCATTTCTTCCTTCAGGGCCAATATTTCCTTGGTGAGTTTCAGTCTTGTTGAACTATCCATCGTTGATAGAGCAGTGTTGAAGTCTCCAACTATTATTGTGCTACTGTTAATGTCTTCTTTGAGGTCTCTTAGCAGTTGTTTTATGCATTTTGCTGGCCCCTCATTGGGTGCATATATGTTTAGTAGTGTAATTTCTTCCTGGTGTACATACCCCTTAATTAATAAGAAGTGGCTTTCGTTGTCCCTTCTAACCTTTTTCAGCCTGAAGTCTATATTATCTGACACTAATATGGTCACACCAGCCTTTTTGGAGGAGTTGTTTGCATGGAGAATGGTCTTCCAACCTTTGACTCTGAGTCTGTGTTTGTTCTGATTATTCAGATGCGTTTCTTGTAGACAGCAGAATGTTGGGTTCAATATTTTAATCCATTTTGTCACTCTGTGTCTCTTAATTGGTGCATTTAGACCATTGACATTGAGAGAGATTATTGTCATTGGATTTTGTGCCATCTTTCTTTTTGTGTTTGTTGTGCTTATGGGTTTGGTCGCATTACAGTAGACCCTTCAGTCCTTCTTTTAAAGTTGGTTTTGAGTCCATGAAGTTCCTGAGTTGTTGCTTATCCATGAAGTTGTGTATCTTTCCTTCATATCTGAATGTGAGCCTGGCCGGATAAAGAATTCTTGGTGAAGCCTGCAGTTCATTGAGCCTTTTCACAATATCCCACCATTGTTTTCAGGCTTGGAGTGTTTCATCAGAAAAGTCTGCTGTAAATCTTAGAGAACCTGGACCAGCACAGGCCGGCTGTATGCAAGGCAAACGCCCTACCCGCTGGACCATGGCTCCGGCAAAAGATCTTTTATGTCTTAATTAGCTTCAATTTGAATTTTTAGCCTGAGAATAAATGTTTAATTCTAAAATTAAGGAGCAGGTATATAGCAATATATAGTAGGGTAGAGCACATGCCTTGCATGTATGAGGGTCCTGGATTTAATTTCCAACTTCATATACACAAATAACATCTGGATTATCTCTATCTATTATATCTGTTATACATTATGCATAATATACGATTAACTTCTATTAAGATAATCTCTAAATCTCTAACATTACAAGAATAAATGTAATAGAACAACATTATTAATAAGCCATAATTAAGATTAAGTATTTATTATGCCATTTCATATTGCAGTGAACTGACAACATTTATAAGTGTTATAATTGTGTTTTCCCAATAACAATAAAATATTATAGATAATATAAAATATGAGATGTCAGAAGTTTGCTGTATCAAGTGGCTAAGCTCTTTTTTTAATATATGTATTTGGGGAGGGCACAGCCAGTGATGTTCAGGTTGATCCTGGCTCTGAAGTCAGGAATTACTCATGGCAGTGCTGGGGGGACCATATGAAATAATGGGTATTAAACCTGGGTCAGTTCCATGCAAGGCAAATACCCTACCCATTGTTCTATTGCTCTAGCTCCCCTTCTTTTATAATTTGTATGTGAGTTCATTTTTTATCTGTTTCATGAGACTTTCCATTTCTTGATTTTATAATGAAATTAGTTCTGATGTTTTATGAGTCTTATGTAGTTCCTTAGTTTTAGTCACTCCTCAAATTACATTTGCAGACATGAAAATAATTCTTTTTTGGCATAAAGGTGTAGTAGTTTGACCACTATATCAAATATGCTATATTTGATATTCCTGGTTGTAAATGCTTTATTACATAGGAACTATACTACTGTGGGATTTTAATTACTTTTTGAAATAATGTTAACTCTTCTCAGTATGTACTCACTGCACTAGAGATAAAACAACCTACTTAATTTGTTTGAGTATTATTGTGATGCTTTTCGTTATGAATTAAAAAAATCTAAAACCAAATATGCCTTCTTTGCCATTGCCATTGTAGAAAAGTATGGATAAAGCTACTATTCCTATATTTTTGTTTGGAAGAATATTTTTAGGAAACATCATGTCATAATTGTATGTATTTGATTCTGTGGTATTTCAGTACAGACTGAATAAACCAGACTTGAAGGAGCAAATGAAGTGTCTGAGGAGATATCCTGAATTAAGAATCTCAACCTGTATTTTTCCTCTCAGCATAGGGTCCTAAGTAAATGGGCATGCATTTTACTTATGTTTGGATAATGGTCATCCTGCTATAGGGAGGGCTGATTCAAGTTCAACCGGAAATCTAATTAATGGCTGAGTGAACCTCACCATTCTAATAAAAAAGGGCAGATTTGTAGAGTTCTAGACAAATGGGTGGAACTTTTGGCTAGCCTACCAATCTGCAGAAAGGAATGGTATTCACAAATAACCAGGGTAGAGGGTAAGTGGTTTTCAAGTTCCAGTTAACAGTTATCATATAAACAACTCTGCTTCCAAGGGAGGAGGTGAAAGATACATTAACCTTGGTTCTTTTTGACTTCAGAAACCATATATTGTAGAGTTCATATGACATAAACAATTTCATAGTCTCCTTTATTTCAATTCAATGAAAACTTATTTTTTCACTCGATTTTCTTATTTGTTTATAGTATTATGGAATTTCTGGAGTGGATCTTCTCATTTCTTTATAAGCTACTTATGATTCAACAATCAAGTTTCAATACCTTTCCACCACCAAAAGAGACTGCTGACGCCTACCTCATGTTTTTCTCCTTTCCTTCTGGGAATCACTATGCTTTTAATCATGTCTGGGAGTTGATTTGGTTCTCTTGACAGTTGTTTGCTATAAATTACATTATTTTCAAAACTCAAACAAGTTATGTGATTTTTTTCTCTTCAGTTATTTGTTAATTTATAATCTGATTCCTATGTGCAGATACTGTTCTCAGTTCTAGAAATGCAGCTAAAATGGAAGCATTGCATGTTTAAGTGCCAAGAATTTATTCATTACCCAGGCAGCTGACATGCAGACCACATTTTCAGGTAAGTATTATTTCTCTTGATACTAAAAAAGAGTTGAAATGATGATGGACCTATTACTTATGTGTGTGATAAGTGTGACTTAACTTCTGACTATTTTTCTCCTGTATAAATGTCATTAAACATCTTAGTAAATAAAAGATTGGACTTTATACATTTAATATTTGTATATCAAAATGCATTGCAATAATTTATAAAAGCATTTATTGTTATTTTGTAAATCACCATTTATTAGAAATGATTGTGATGAATTTTGGTTCTTTTCAAGACACTTTGGAGATGCTTATTCTAATCATTTTACTGTAATATTTCCCAAACTACCTATTTTCTAACATTGTGAAAACACTTAGGTGCAGACCTTGATCATTATTTTAATGAATAACTGATCAATTTCTTCTCCCTATTTCATCTATATTGATATTTTCAATTAGAATAACAGAGAAAGGAAGACTGGGTCAACAGTAACTGAATATTATGGTTTCATTTTCAGTGGTCATTCTGACTTTCCTCAAATTTACCTGATTCTGGATTCCAAAAGATCAGTATAAAATGCATATTCATTTTCAAAAATAAGCATTTAAAGTTATTTGAAAACCAATCTGTAAGTTCTAGTACATTCCAGATAGCTGTTACATCATTGTTAGATCCTACCTAAGCAATTAAAAATATTATATATAATAAAGAGGGATTCTTCCTCAACAAATGTTTTCTTATTCTTTGTGACATGACATTTCATAGCACAAAAATCTTATCTTTATTACATTCCATATGTCAATATTTTTACATGAATAATAGAACTCATCAGCTGGGACTGAACTTCTTAGTGTGATGGGTAAAGAAAATATGAGTTTAGCTACAGGCTGTCGACCATGACGCAGAGACACAGACACATGGGGCAGAGCTGCCATCCAGCTTTCCCCAAGATGCACGGCCGCAAAGCAGCTGCATGGTACATCAAACAAGTAGAAACCAATCACATTCTAGAAACTCAGAAAGTAAATTCAAGAACAAAAGAAAATTCAAGAAAGTAAAGTCAAGAATTTGGCCAGATCCCCCATAACCACCCAGAGGGGGAAATTGAATTTATCAGTAACACTGCCATGTATGTGCCTTAATGGTCAATACAATCAGTGCCAGCTGAGGGAGCAGGCATGGGGACTGGGGGGTGGGTGGGAAATGAGGGTCTTTGGTGGTGGGAACACACTGGTGGTGGTAGTGGTGTTGAAGTATGAATCTTACTATCAACTGCGTTATGAAAAGCTTTTTACTTTGTATATTATGGTGTTTCAATAAAAAAGGAAAAAAAAATATGAGTTTAAGAAAATTACCCATTTAATACATTTTATACATTTAATTACCCATTTAATACATTTTATATGTTTGATAAATGAAGAGGCAAGAATTTAAGCAAAGACAGAACTATTAATAGTTTATTGTTCTTTCAACAAATGTTTACTGAACTCTAAATATTTACTGAACTCTATCTTGGGTACAGATTTTGGAAATAAAACAGTGAGAAAAATATGTTGCTTCTTTAAAAAAAATTTTTTTGGGTCAGACTAGGTGAACATTTTCCGTGATTATCCATGACTTCTACACAGATCTCTTTGATAGCCACGTCAACCTGCCCACATACCAAATTACGCAAGATGGATATGTCATTCCCAACGTTCTCCCTTCTGAAATCCGACATGCCATTTCATCGGTAAAGAAAGGAACAGCACCAGTCCAGACAAAGTCAGACCCGAGCACCTGAAGAATCTGCCTTCAGTACTCACAATACACTGGCTTGGCTCTTCACACGCTACCTGTCTGAATGCAAGGTGCCCTCCCAATCGGAAAACCAGCAAGACAGTTCTACTGTTCAAGAAGGGAGACATCCACGACATGGACAACTATTGCCCCATCTGCCTGTTGTCTGTCATCTACAAGCTGTTCACTACAGTCATCCTGAACAGGATTGGCAGAACATTAGATGAAGGGCAACCATGTGAGCAAGCTGGCTTCCAAAAAGGATTCAGCAAATCAACCATACTATATCCACATAATAACCAAGCTCATTGAAGTTTGTAGGGAGCTCAGGATGCCGCTCTGTCTCATGTTCATTGATTTAAAAGAAAGCCTTTGATTCTGTGGAGACTGAAGCAGTCATCGAAGCCAGCCAAACAGGGTGTTCAAACCCAATACATCAAGATCCTTCTTGAGCTGTATTACGCATTCACCAGGATCTCACCATTCTGCAAAGAAGTGATCATCAATGTCAAAAGAGGGGGTTCGGCAGGGTGATACCATTTCACTGAAACTCTTCAGTGCCACCCTAGAGAACATCATGCGACAATTAGAATGGGAAGGAATGGGAGTGAAGATAGATGGTTGGCAATTACACCACCTCTGCTTCGCTGATGACATCGTTCTAATAACACGAAACATTAGCCAAGCGGCACAAATGCTCGCTGACTTCCGACCGAGAATGTAGAAAGATAGGTCTACAGCTGAATCTAAGCAAAACTATGTTCATGAAAAATGAACTAGTTCCAGAGGCCCCATTCACTCTCAATGGAACAAACATTTCTGAATGCAGCAGTTATGTGTACCTAGGTCGAGAAGTCAACATGATGAATGACCTAAAACCTGAGCTGCGCAGGAGGAAGAGAGCAGCATGGAATGCCTTCAAAAGCATTGAAGAAATAGCTAAACAGACAAAGAACCTCCAGCTCCGGGCACATCTCTTCAACTCCACCATTCTCCCTGCATTAACATATGCCTCAGAGACCTGGGCCCTATGAAAGCAGGATGAGAATGCTATTCGGGTCTCCCAAAAGAGGAATCGAAAGAGCTATGCTTGGAATATCACGCCTCACTCAAGTGAAAGAAGGAATCCGGAGTTCTGACCTCCGTCGCTATTCCAGAATCAGGGACGCTGTCTCGTTTGCAAGGCACCGAAAAATCAGATGGGCTGGACATGTAATGCGATTTGGGAGACGACCGCTGGACTAGAGCCATTACCGACCGGATCCCACGGGATGCCAAAAGATCACGTGGCCGCCCCACCTTCAAGATGGTCAGTCTTCTTCGTCAAGAGGTTTGAGGTTCTTTGTACTCTTGAAGCAACCAGATGCCATTGGGCTACATTGGCATGTGATAGGGTCCAATGGAAATATCACTGGTGCCTGCTTGAGCAAATCGATGAATAACAGGATGTCAAGTGATCAAGTGAAGTGATCAGACTAGGTGAAACCCAGGGCTGACAGACACCTGGCTCTGCTCTCAGGAATTAGGACTGACAGGATTCAGGGGACTAAATGGGGTGCCGGGATCAAACCTGGGTGAGTTGTGTGTAACCTTACCCACAGTGGGTAGTGTCCTACCCACTTTACTATCTCTCCAGCTTAATATGTCATTTCTTTCTCTTCGCACTTCTGTAAATATTAGAGGAACGTGTACAAAATCACACACGTGCATGCATATTTTGATAGCACACCCGAGGAGGAAGTGAGGAAGCATAGAAGGCGAATCAATAAAAAGAAAACTTTTATATTCTGGGATTTAAGGAAATTTCTAGGGTAGTTGAATTTGAACTGAGGTCTGAAAAGTAAGAAATATCTGTATTACATAAGAAGACGCTGCAGAGTGAGACTTAGAAACACAAGTGCTTTGTGAAGAACATAATGAATTGGGTCAGTGTGGAAGGATTGAGGAATGAACCTGGTGTAGCTCAATTTCCACAGGTATGTGAATAAAAGAATAAAGATAAAGGCAAGTGGTAGAATTGAAAGAAGATAAAGGTGAAAAGATAATGGCTGCCTTACAAAGTACCTTCTGAGTCACTGAAGGACTTTCATATATTTACTTGTTTATGGGCCACAACAAGCAGTGGTCAGTGCTTTTTCCTGGCTATGTGCTCAGGGTTCACTCTTGGCAATGCTCAGGGGACCAAGGTGATACCAGGGATTGAACCAGGATAATCCAAATCCGTGACATGTATTTTATCCCTGTTCTATCTCTTTGAATTGAATACAGAGAGATATGTATTCAATATGTATTGATATGTATTCATTTATATTCAATATGCCATTCAATATGGCATATTCAGTATGGCAATCCAATATGCCAAAAACAATAACAATAATGGACCTCCTTCCCAACAAATGGAGAAGTTACTGCCGCCTGCTGGAGCAAATCGATGAACAACAAGACAAGTGATACAAGTGATACTATCTCTCTGACCACTTTGGTATTTTGTAAACATCAATAAAAATTTACTACATGCATGTTAAGTGAATATTTTATTATTATTGGTGAATACTGAATGTGTTGTCTAGCTTTAGGTTTTAAAAAAATTATACTCAAAACACTATAAAAAGAAAAGTTTTGTTCCATGTTAATTGCATCATATTCGTGATAGCCAAATTATGAAAACATCCTACATATCCAAAACCAGATGACTGCATAAAGAAACTGCTTCTATCTATCTATCTATCTATCTATCTATCTATCTATCTATCTATCTATCTATCTATCTATCTATCTATCTATCTATCTATCTATCTATCTATCTACTATCTATCTATCATCTATCTATCTACACAGTTAAATACTACTTGTCACTTTTTGTCACTTTTCTTCCCATTGTTCATCGATTTGCTCAAGTGGGTGACAGTAATGTCTCCATTCGTTCGGAATGAGGTCCATTATTGTTACTGTTTTTGGCATATCAAATACACCATGGGGTAGCTTGCCAGGCTCTGCTGTGGCTCTGGATTCATCCCAGGGGACTCAGTCTTTTCCTATGTCAGACCATCAACCATCCAGGGACCCATGGGGCAGAGCCCTGGGTTTGGACAAGCTTGTCTCCTGTCTGCCACCTGCTGACGCAGCCGGGCACTGCAGCCACACCTGCAACACCTCGAGTGGCAGCTTAGCTATAAGAAATGATATTACACTTTTCCACTATGTGGGTGAAATTAGAATCATTAAAGTCTATGCATGTAGTGATGTCAGACAGAATGAGGGAGACAGATACAGAATAAACTCTCTTGTATGTAGGACATAAAGAAACACAGTGGAGGAATAATAAGAGAAACTGAGGGTCAACATGCAGATGTGAATCAACCAAGCTGGAGACAAGTAAGTGTTTAAAGAGACCTAGGGCCATGTTGGTGGAAGGATGCTGACACAGTGGCGGCTTGGTGCTGGAACACTGGATACCAAAAATTCTGCCAGTGTAAAACACAATTCCTAAATAATTATTTTTTAATCACACTAGCTAGAGCATAAAACAACAAAACACAATGGGAAATAACAGAAGTGAGAAGCAGCATTTTGAAGGCCTGGAGAGAGAAGACATTTCATGCTTGAAACATCTATGTAGCTGTTTACTACATCTTCTCTGAAGGCAGAAGACATGGGGTTATGGAACAATTTAAAAGATAAAGTCAGTGAGTTTTGGTGATGGATTAAAGAAGAGAGGTAAAGAGACCTTCAAAGATGATTACCAGATAGATGGCTTCTTGCATAATCATTTTATGTGCTGAGCCTCTCTGTTCTAAAATGGGGAAGAAAATTTAGGGCAGAAAATGATGCTGTCAGGTTAAAAAAGATATCAGTCTTAGAAAAGGATTTAATATATCACATTACTCACCACACAGTGCTCCTGGGAAAGCCAAATGTGTGAATTCTGTGACCCAGAGCTGTTGGTGCAGGTTTCTGCCTCAGAGCTCACAGGCTCAATGTCCATCGACAAGTGAGACCTTATGAGATTCCATTTCCTTTAACAAATTAGAAATAATAATATCTTCCAAATAGGGCTAATAAAATATTCCATGGACATGTTTTCCACTGAGTACACTTTTAACAAATAGAGGATTCTGTTCTTCATGTTGTCTTCTTTGACCTATTTCTCCTGAATCTTCTGCTCTTGTACTATCTGTTTTCTCCTTTTTATCTTCTTTCATCTACTCACATCCCAACCAGCAATAAATCTTAGATCTTTCTTCTCTCTCTCATTCTCCTTCTTATCTTTGGATTTGTTAACATATTCACTTAGCTCCATGTGATTTAAAAAACATACTCTCTTTTGTATGTTTTCTTTACTTTTCACTGTCTAACCAATACAACCTTTATTATTTTCTCCTCTACAATGTTGACATTGCTAACTGTCTTTATACTTCCAACTTATCTGGCATAACAAACTACCATCTTTTAAAATCCAGAAATCTCTCAAATCTTTCACAGTTCCTCATGGCTATATATGGAAATATGGTGGAATTAAGATTCTGATGTTTAAAAAAAAGGGCTTTATGTTGGTTGGTTGGTTCAGTTATCAAGTACTCACTAATTTAGGAGGATCTTATTATATGTCTCTAAGGTCTAGTTTCCACTATGATTACAGAGTTAGTCATAGCTTACAGAATTGTTATCAAGATTAGTTTACATAAAGCATTCAGATGCTTAGAATTGTGCTTTATACATCTTAGGAAACAATCATTCATGGTATTATCATTACACAATGAAGGTCACAATTTTCTCTCCATCTCTGGGCTTGGGGACCACATTTGCAGTGCTCATGGATTACTCCTGACTCTGACTTAAGGATCAGTCCTGGGGGTCCTCAGAGGACCATATCAGGTAGGGAGATCTAATTAGTATCAGTCACATGTCAGGCATGCATATGACCCTTGTACTATATTTCTGTCCCCTAAAGGTCACAATTATAAGGATGATATTTAAGCTAACACAATTTGGCATCTATATTGGCCTCATATATATTCAAGATGAATTCTGATTTGGGCATATATTGAACACTTAATTATCTAAGCACACCTTATTTCTTCTAAGTTTCTTTGACATTTCATTTTATACTCTTCCACTTCTTTTTATTAACAGCCTTTCAATTTTTTTTTTTGTTTGTTTGGGGGCCACACCCACTGAGCACAATTCTTTGCTCAGGAGTTCTGAATTCAGAGATCACTCCTGGTGGTATTCGGGAACTAGATGGGGTGCCAGAGATTGAACCCGGTCAGCTCTGTGCAAGGAAAATACTCTACACTCTAAACTATTGTTCTAAGCCCTGTCCTTGAAGTTTTAAAACCAAAATGATCTTATTTTGTCAAAACTGCAAGGGTACTTAATCATTTACCCAGTTCGATATTTGTCTAAACAACTGAAGACAGAGACCATGCCCAAGTATATTTACTTTTCAGACAGAACCTAGTACACCTCTCTTTGACTCTGCATTGATAATATATAAATGAATCTAGTGTTTGCCCTTGGCGGTATTGCAGGTGTGGCTGTGGTGCCCGGCTGCATCAGCAAGTGCCAGATATGTAACACACAGGCTTCTCTATGCCCAGTGCTCTGCACCTTGGACCCTAGATAGTTGATGGTCTGACATAGAAAAAAACTGGGTCCCCTAGGATGAACCCAGAGCCACGACAGAGCCTGGCACGCTACCATGGTGTATTCGATATGCCTAAAACAGTAATAATAATGGACCTCATTCCCAATGAATGGGGATGTTACTTGTGCCCACCCGAGCAAATTGATGAACAACGGGACAAGTGACAAGTGACAAATCTAGTGTTATCACTTAGACAGTAATTTGAACTGTATCCATGAAGAACTGAAAACCATGCATATCTGAATTTATTTCCTATAACAAAAAATTTAGACGTCTTAACTTTGTCTGGTATATTTATTTATATTTTATTGCTTTATATCCAGTAAAAAAGATAAACATACTTGTTTATAAGACACAATTATTTTCATAATTCTCACTGGATAATTTAAATCACGTTTGTTCAATATTATTAAATGTGTTTGCTACTTCTCTGTATTGTCGGGGAATGGGGGAAAATGCAAAACATATTTATGGAAGGTTGTTTAAATCTGGATTAAGTTTTTCATCATTGCTAATGTTTATGAGCATATTATATAGGCTTCTGTACTATCCATTCTGAGTTTTACGTATCATGGTTCTGGCAGTTTTATTATCACTCATAGTGACTCATTTCTAAATAGAGGGACTCATAGGCATATACTGCATAATGTTCATGCCCAACTATGGTATGGATATAAAAATTGTTGCTATTAAGGGAAATGAAAACTAAACTTTAAAAACAATCATCATTCTTTTACTTGTGAGTAGACACTTTATCTCCCAGAGAACGTAACAGTACTTTTTATTAAAAAAGTACACATAAATATAAAATTAATCTATTTTAGTAGTTCATTCCAATATTATCAAATGTTTTTATTATTATCCTTTTTCCTTGGTAAACTAACTAGATTGATTGGACTCATTGTCCAAAATAATTACCTATCACTATCACAAATCACATTTCTATAATAATGGGAAAAAAAAGAAGCATGGCCTGTATCCGTTCTCGGTCTGTGTGTTTTTCATGGCACTATATCTTCATATATTATTTAATGACATTGCCAATTATTTTATATCTGGAAATAAAAACATTATTCATAATACTTTTCTGATGATGGAATTGACGGTTTTATACAAAAACTTGAATAACATTATTGTTCTATGATTAAAACATCTAACTAAGGCCAGATAAATCGTATAACAATGAATCCACTTGGCTTGCACAGAACACAGCTATATTTCTGGCTCTATCTCAGGGGTGATTGTCTTCTTCCCCAAAGTAAAACACACTACTGGTTACACTACTGATTTAGGCAGATAGAAAGACTGCTAAAACAGGGGGGAAAACTACAGAATACTCATTACTTGCCTGCAAGTACATGTATATAATCACCTTATCGGCCATAAAATTGACCGTGGTAAACATCTGGTTGAATAACTCATCAAGTAAAAAGTTGAATAAAGCTATGCTTCCTAATTTATATATCATTGTAAACTATTCTTAAATCTCACAATACTATTCTCAGTATAAAAATAGGACTGAAGTTTCCCATTGAGAAGATTTACTAAGCATTGTGAAACATACTGAGTCAGGTTACCGTGTTTAATTATGAGCTTTTCATTTGATGGTTATCTGGTGAACTTCCAAGCACAAATTTTAGGAATGTAAGAGATGTGTTTATAAAATACCAATACAGTGTTCATAGTGTGGGGATAAATAATGAAGTAAGATGTGCCCATTACGGTGTTAAAATCTGAAAATGATATTTTTTGAGAGGGGTGGTTTGATTTTATAATGATTTGACAAATAACATTACAGATTAAAATAAGTTTGCTTTGTGCTGAAGTGATAGTACGGCAGGAAGGGTATTTGCCTTGGAAGTGGCTGATGAGGATTTGATCCCTGGTATCCCATCTGGTTCCCCCAGTACCACAAGGGGAAGAGCTAGGAATAAACTCTGATAATCACTGTGTGTGAGCCCAAAAACCAAAACCCAAAAAATTAAAAAATAAAATAAAAGAAGGTTCTTAAGAAGTCCTGAAACCCTGTGACTCTATATCAATAATTTGAGAGGATCAATTCTAAATAAATGCCAAAGATGATACTTTTTGGTTGTTTGGGTCGCACCTAGCTGTGCTTAGGACTTACTTCTGTGGTTAAAGATCACTCCTGGCAGTGCTCAGGGATCATACATAGCACTGCTGGGGACCAACATGTGGTTTTAGGGATTAAACTGTAGCTAGCTGTGTGCAAGACAATAATTTAGCCCCCAGTACTTTTTATCTGGACCAAGGACTGTGCTTTTTGAGTTACCTAGAAATTGAAGCTTTAGTATAGTTTTCATGCAACTTAAATATATGGTTAAGTGGGTATCTTTAACATATATGCTCTTTGTATTGCTACTGAAGTATCATTAATATAATAATTTTAATTTGTGAATTTGGAATAGTAATTTAATTTCTAACCATGAAAAGAGTTTAGTTTATAGGTCTATTTGAGGTACAGTTCTACTAGAAAAGGTAAACATATATGCAAATTTTTCTGTTGCTGCATGCAAGCAGTATGTATATTAAATGCAAAAAATAGAATTTAAGAAATTGAAGTAAAAACTCCACAATATTTGTAATTCATTAAATGATCACGAGATTCTGTAGGACTAGATAACGTGTGAGTGGTTTATAAAAACAGTCTTTATTATTGTTTTTTAATTTAATATTTTTATTATACCACAGTAAGATATACAATTACAAAGATGTTCATATTTGGGTTACGTCTTGCAGTGTTCCAGCACCGATCCCTCCACCAGTGTCCATTTACCACCACCAATGTCCCTGATTCCTCTCCACTCCCCTAACCTGCTTCTGTGGCCGGTTTATTATCTCTTGTAAGGAGAGGAGAGAGAGACAGACATGGGGCAAAGCAGGGACTGGCTCTCACTGTGCCCAGGCACTCATGAAGGGCCCGGGATGGATGGCAGGTTCTATCCCTGGCCCGCCACCCCAACAAGCCAAACGACCCCCCCAGTCCACATCTGGACTTCCCCTCGTCAGAACTCCACTCAGCAGACCAGCCTATCACAGCCCGGCTCATCGAGATCCACCCTGCTGCAGTCTTTTTCTAATCCGGCCCAAGTATGCTGATCCAGAGACAGACATGGGGCAGAGCTGCTACCAGCAGAACCTCAGAACAAGCCAGACGACCACCCAGTCCATGAGGACCTCCATTTTTTACATCTTGACTTCCCCCTCATCAGAACTCCACTCAGCAGACCACTCTATCACAGCCTGCCTCGCACGGCCACGCGGTTCATCAATAAATGCTGGATTTAGAGATGACTACAAGATTATGCTACCCGCATGGCAGAGCCTGGCAAGCTACCCGTGTCATATTTGATATGCCAGATACCAGTAACAATTATTGACCTCATTCCCATGACCTGATGGAATGGTTTGAGGCTCTTTATGTTCCTGGAGCAAGCAGGTGCCCTTGGGCTCTACTTGCGTGAGACAGGTCATATGGAGATGTTACTGGTGCCCGCTCGAGCAAATCGATGATGAATGGGAAGACAGTGATACAGTGAAGGAGAGGAGAGGAAGAAGGAACTCTTCAAGGAAAGGAAATTAATTTATCATATGGTAAGTGCTTTCTCATAGGAGTAACGTGGCATGGTATAAAAAAATATAGGAGAGGGTTGGGTGAGAGGACAGTGAGTATAGAAAATGAGTATCAAAAGAAAGACAGACTATTACAGTCATAGAACTACTTGAAGCACATTTATTGTTCACCATTTCTGATGAGCAAGTAAGCAAATCCATTCCTATGAGATGGGTAACCTAGCTCAGTTGAGGGTTTTTCATTGTTGATTCAATGTCATTGTTGGGGTAGATTTGTTTGTTTCTTTGTTTAAAGGGAGCACAGATCTAGAATGAACATCCTGACAGATCTTTCCAACCTGATCCAAGTCTATGCAACACTGGGTAAGCATGATAAACATAAAAATTATACGTAAAAGCATAAGAAAATCAATAATTTGGTGTTCACACTGTTAGTGGAGGTGTAAGATTTGTGGTTATCAATATGCAATGGTATATCTATCATCCTAATAAATTGGAACTTATCTTACTGTTTCTAGTGTTAGAGAATACAGAACCCACACAGGATCTTCTTCAGTAAAATAAATCTTAAATCCTTTCTTGAAAAACAAACTAAAGTTTGAGAATTTAGTTATAGTTACTGATGCTTATTTAGTTATAGTTACTGATGTCATATCTCAGACAAGGGTCTCATACCCATGTCTGAGACTCACAGACATGGGGGGCAGAGCTGCTACTGGCTCTCCCTGTGCCCAGCCACTCACAAGGCACCCGGGAGGGATGGTGTGTTCTGGCCCTGGCCCGCCACCCCAGCAGAGCCTCGCAACAAGCCAGATGACCGCCCACTCCATCAGGGCCTCCATTTTCCACATCTGAACTTCCCCCTTGTCAGAACTCCACCCAGCAGACGAGCCTATCAGAACCCGGCTCATGGAGATCCACCCTGCAGCAGTCTTTTTTTATTTTTTATTTTTATTTATTTATTTATTTATTTATTTATTTATTTATTTTTTGCTTTTTTGGGTCACACCCGGCGATGCTTAGGGGTTACTCCTGGCTCTGCACTCAGGAGTTACTCCTGGCGGTGCTCAGGGGACCATATGGGATGCCGGGTATCGAACCCAGGCCGGCACAGGCCGGCCGTGCAAGGGCAAACGCCCTACCCGCTGGGCTATCGCTCCGGCCCCAGCAGTCTTTTTTTAAATATGGCCCAGCTATGCTGATCCAGAGACTCACAAACATGGGGCAGAGCTGCTACTGGCTCTCCCTGTGCCCAGCTGCTCACAAGGCGCCTCGGAGGGATGGCAGGTTCTGGCCCTGGCCTGCCACCCCAGCAGAGCCTCTCAACAAGCCAAAGGAACCCCCACTCCATGAGGGCCTCCATTTTCCACATCCGGACTTTCCCTCGTCAGAACTCTACCCAGCAGACCAGCCTATCACAGCCTGGCTCGCGTGGCCGCTATGCGGCTGCGTGCGGTTCATCAACAAATGCTGGATTTTTAGATGACTACAAGAGTATGCTACCCGCATGGCAGAGCCTGGCAAGCTACCCGTGTCATATTTGATATGCCAGATACCAGTAACAATTATAGACCTCATTCCCATGACCTGATGGAATGGTTTGAGGCTCTTTATGTTCCTGGAGTAAGTAGGTGCCCTTGGGCTCTACTTGCATAAGATAGGACATATGGAGATGATACTGGTGCTCGCTCGAGCAAATCGATGATGAACGGGAAGACAGTGATACAGTGATAGTGATACTGATGCTTTGAGGAAAATGACAAACATTTCTTCAGCGTACATAAAATTATTTAAATTTCAATTAGATCTTCTCTAATCAAAGGTTATAATGGCAAATATTAATTAAAGTAGCTTCACATCCGTTTTCCAAGCAAACTCTTTTTGAAATTATAAATTTGCATTATATGAAATTCCAAGTATGCAAACTAGACATTTGAGCAAATAAAAGTAAAGCTAGTTGAACTTTACTGCCTTCATAAATTATAAAGTAGTTCTTTACTCAAACATATGAAGATAGGTTAATGAAAGTGTCAAAATTGATATGTATATATGTACATATTTACATGCCTAGTGATATTTTCAATCTGCAACATTGTGGTTCTGATGGCTGAGTAATGGCCACAATAGAAAGAGCAGTCTTGTGTCTTTTGTCCAGTGTTATTTTAGAACCAGTTTCATCTTTGTAGGAAAGTTGGACAATGACCACAGTGGCCTATTATTTTTTTCATAGTTTCCCATTATTAAGAAAGAGGACAAGACTATCCGAGGGAGAGCATAAAACTATGACTTTGAATACCTTCATGCTCTAACCAGTGCAGATAAGAAGCTTGAAAAGGATTTATCAAGTACTTAATATTTTTCCATTCAATGCCTTACCAGTTTCATATCATTCCTCTAACATTTAATCATTTTTAATAACCATGTACAAAAAAAATTTTAAAAACTTCACAACATAAAATAATTTCTTGTGAATTTAAATTATTCTCAGAAAAGAAAAAAACTCTCAAAGCCACTACATTATTTTAATACTTTCTCACAACAATAAAAATCTAAGCTTCTATGTCTGACATTTGCCAGTATAGGAAAAGTCTGTTCTCTAACTATTCAAATAAAATATAATGTGCACTATAGTTTATTGACATGACAGGACCTTCACATACTTGGATCATTAAAAGCCCTTGAGAGAGCTTTTAACTACAATAACTTTAAATAGGTCAGAAATGAGGTCACTTGAGTTATGATTCAGGATTTTCCAGTTGACATCACCATAGGTTCATAAGAGTAGTGGGAAGGACCACTGGTGAAGCTAGTGTATGCTAGTATATTTTTATTATACGAGAGAATTTAAATGTGACTTTAAAAATTTGTTACAAGAATCTATGACATGTGACATCCAATATGAACATTTATAGATTTATTCAGGGCTTGGTTCAAGATATTTCCTCTAGTCTGTTTTGTGATTTTGATATGCAGGGTAAAACAAATCAATCATTGTATTACTGCTGAGACCAAGAGCTCTGTATCTGTGGAGAAACAAATAAATTTTTCCGCTAACAGATGCAAATTGATTTAAGGTATAATGAAATATGGCAACAGAACTAACCATGGATAGGTGGATGGAGGAACTATGAGAATAAAGAAGCAAATGATAATTTCAAATGTATATTTAGTACCATGAAAATATTTTCAGTCACTAAATTATCCTAATAATTTCTCTCAACTATAATAGTTTATATAACAACTATAACAATGACAACCATGAACACTCAGTTCTTAAAACACCATGACATGAAAATCTGGAAGCTTAGCATAGAAATTAGCACAATTATTTAATAACCAATAGAACAGAAGTCCTTTTACTAGTATATATTCATGTCACTTCCAAAGTATACTTTATATTTAAGGTAAACTTAGTTAAATTATCCAGAATATAATGCATTGGTTATGAGATTGGTAAATCAAAATGACTAAAAGATAAAGTTTTCAAAAGTTAAGACCAAATAAAGAAGCATTAATTGATAAATCTACATGTGCACTTTGTAAATGTAAAATGGTAAAAATATACTTATTAAATCTACTGTGTGATAATGGTTTACTTAAGGAGGATAAATAATTGTTAATTTCTATCTTCTGAAATGAGCACATGGTAGATGATCTTTTATTTATTTATCTTTACATAAACAGCTATTGCTTACAAGTGCCCTGGTGCCAGACCATATTGAGGATATAATAATGAACAAGAGCACTGTCCCTTGTATTTTGTTTTTATAGCTAAATAACAGTATATATTATAATTTACATATAGGTCACATATATGGTACAGAATATACATATGAAAGGTCAATTCTTATGGTCATGAGATCAGAGAAATTTTAGTCAATAGGAAGTGGTGATTTAAAGACTGTTTCTGAAAATAAAAATATTAACTATGATAGGAGGGTAGAGTGTTTTAAATATAATAAAACATAAGAAACTGATGACAGAAAAATAATTTTTCAGAGGAAAGGAACAGTATTATACATGACTTACTAAAGAGGAATATGAAAATTGGAAAGTGAAGAAATGTGCAAATTAAGACAAAACCTAGTCAAGTATCTTGAAAGTATTTATGAGATCATAAAAGTAGGGGCCAGAAAGATAGTTAAGTGGATAGGGTGCTTTCCTTTCATGTGATGACCAGACGTTTGTTCTGGTACTTCATTTGGTTCCCTGAGTACCACAGGAAAGACCCTAAACACTGATTTCTATAAACTCTTGAACGCCAAGAGAAAACCCTTCCCTGAAAAGAGTCATAAAACTATAGAAAATGTTCTCTCAATTCATAATTTTACATTTTAATGGAAAATAGTTTAGTATAAAATCTAACAAAAGTTAATGGGGGCTGGAGGCGATAGTCCAGCAGGTAAGGCATTTGTCTCATAAGCGGCCGAACCTGGGTTCGATCACCGGCATCCCATATGGTCTCCCGAGCACTGTCAGGAGTAATTCCTGAGTACAGAACCAGGAGTAACCCTTGAGCATTGCTGGCTGTGATCAAAAAAAAAAAAAAAAAACTAACAAAGTTTACATGAATAAATAGTATTGAGACTTTCTACTAATATTGATGTAGAAACTGACTCAGAAAAACACAATGATGCTTACTTGCTAAATTAAATTATCACTTGTATCACTTGTCTTCCCGTTGTTCATTGATTTGCTCAAGTAGGCGCCAGTAACATCTCCATTCGCTGGGAATGAGGTCCATTATTGTTACCATTTTTGTCATATCGAATACAGCATGGGTAGCTTGTTAGACTCTGCCATGGCTCTGGGTTCATCCCAGGGGACCCAGTCTTTTTCTATGTCAGATCATCAACCATCTAGGGCCCACGTGGCAGATCCCTGAGTGTAGACAAGCTTGTCTCCTGTCTGCCACTTGCCAATGCAGCCGGGCACTGCAGCCACATCTACAACACCTCAAGGGACAGGAAATTAAACTATTTATAGGCATATTTAGCTTAGTAAATTTCACAGTTAATTTAGTACAGTGGATATGGTGTTTGCCTTACATGCTGCCAACCTGTATTTGATCCTTGGCATTCCATATGGTCCCCTGGCACTTCCAGGAGTTATTCCTGAGTACAGAGCCTGGAGTAAACCCTGAGCATCACCAGGTGTGACCCCCCAAACCAGAAACAAACAAAAAGTTCATTTAAGTAAGGATATGTAATAAATAAATCTTCCATTATATATCAAATAAGGAACCTTAACAAATAGGATAATACCCTAATTGGGCTGTAGTGCTATTTCTGTGGGTAGGGCCTTTACCTTGCAATATTACCATGGGTAGGGGGTTCAGACCCGTTTGAATCTGGCACCACATAAGTCTCCTGAACCCCACCAGGAAAGATCCCTGAGTCAAAATCCAGGAGTAAACCCTGAGCACCACTAGATGTGACCAAAACAAAACAAGAGAAATGAAAAAGTGATAATCTGATTAGACACATCTATTGTTTTATTTTTCTATGTGAAAGCTCATCAGGGAGCATGACGTAACAGCTAAATGAATTCCATAAGTATTTTCCAAGTCACATAAATATAGGGAAAAGTTATAATTTTTAAGTCATTCTATTATGTTAATCACAGAGTCATTGGTGGCTGAAATCATAAATGATTTATAAAAATAACTTGAATTGTATTTCATAATTAAGACAATGAAGATTTTTTATAAAGCTTCATAAAGCTATATTATATAACACATATGAACCATTAGCAAAGAATTTTTATATGCTTATTGAGAAGACAGGACAAAAACATTGTTGGGTAGTCATATTTCAAGTATTATTTGATACTAGTGATCACAATATTAATTACCAGATTAATGGGACATGGCCATCATTTAAGCACACCTTATGTACTCATATTTAAGGATTATCATGCCCAAAGTTATGTCATTAAATGAATGTTATTACAGATTTATAACATGTTTATAAGGGGACAGTTACTAGAAAAGATCATTCTTGCACCCTAAAAACATATTCCTCACCCTGAAAAACATTCCTTTGATAAAAATTAATGATGAGGGCAAATTGGTAAGAAGTTCAGGGGCCAAGTTGCTTCATTCAGATAAACAAGGCAAGGTTCATTTAATTTGGCTTGAAATATATGGTAAATTACTACAACTGTGATTTGATTACTGCTCATATTAATCTAGGAAAATGACATTACTAAATATTAGTAGCTGCCCCAAACAACTGATTGTGTTATATGGCTGTTTCCAAAGGATAGAATTCATTGTACCTTTATTCTGATGAACAACTGTTTTTAATATAATAGCACTGTAAATTTTTCATTGATTAATTTTCACAGACCCATTTCCATAGACAAAAAAAAATCTCAGCAATAAACACTTCCATGACCTTCTTGACAACATTTCTTATATTGTTTACTACCTTCTTATGAACTTTTTTCTTACCTCTCCAAATGACAGTATTTTAAAGTAGTATTGTACATGATCTGTTTTTCATTCTAGTTCAAACAATTTTTATATCCGTTATAATTTAATCTCAATATACAGTTTGGGTTTTGGAAAACCGACAATTTCAATAATTTGAAACATATTTTAATTATGAATAAATAATTTCTAGAAATTATGCTGTATCACTGCTATAGCCTCTTTGGAGACTGCGTAGCAATGAGTTAATTCTGCATATGCCATCTGTGCTAGATATGATATTAGGAAAAGTGTAGTTTCATATTGATAATTCTCGGTTGCAAAAAAAAATAATACTTTTAAAATTCAAGTCATCCTTTCCTTTGATTCCTTAGCAAAGCCATAAGTTATACACTAAATGTTTCCTCAGATTTCAATTGAAAATGTTTTCTGGGATTTGTTTAAGTGTGTGGGTTTTTTAATTGTGAATAATTACATCATGAATCAGTGGCATTAGAAATCAGAATTCAATGACCATATACGTTCTATATTTTTTATATTCTCTATACAATCTAGTTGTTTTATGAAATAAAGCATCATAAACATTATAGTTCTGGTGTACAGGTATGTTCTTTCCATGTACTACACACTTAGAAACAAACATGAAGGATGCATTTTAAGTATTGAAGGAAGATATAAAATAGTCATAGAATTCATGAACCAGCAGAGGTGATTTCAAAGTCAAGATCTTTCCCCATTGCCTCTGGAGCCTATTAAGAAGACAAATACTAGCAATTTGAAGAACAATGTGTGTTTACTTAAGGAAATACGCCCAGCTATTTCTCTAAGGCACTTTCAAGTTCACTAGGGGTCAAAAGAGTCATATACTACAAACTATACTTATAACATTTTCCAATGATAAGTAGCCTCAGGCAGGAAACATTACAAATATTTATGTCACACACTCTAGGAATGAAAGGTTATAGATCTGGGTTTTATATTCCTTTTAAATACAAATGAAGCTCGAGAAATAATATCCATAATTGAAACCTTAAGACCTTGAGATAATATTAATGTAAGTGTAATGTAATATTCTATAGGTAAAAGTGTATCGAATTCCATAGGCTTAATGAAAATGTGTTTTGTAAATAAACATTACAAAAAAGAAAAATGAATCAAAAGGTTATGCCAAAAATTGTAGCTATAGAAGAATATAAGGACACTGTGAATTTAAAAATTTTTTGTTGTTCACATCTGACAGTGCTCAGGGCTTACTCCTGGCATTGTGCTCAGGCATAACTCTTGGCATTGCTCAGAGACCAGATGTGGTACCAGGGATCAATCTGGTTGGGTACTACAGGGCCAGCACCTTACCTGCTGTAATATAGTTCTAGCCCCAATTTTAGAATTCTTTTCAGGGGTCTGGAAATTTTCAATCTTTTTGCAGAAAAGTTAGTGTGCCATAAATGCACTTATATATTAATATTTCATGCATATATATGTATCTTGCCTTATATATGTACATATATTTTAGGTATCTCATTCAAAATATATGAATATTTGTCCAACAATGTATTTTCCTTTTAAAGATAATCCTTGGTATTGCAGAGATCGTGTAGGGCATATGACATTGGTATTGCACACAGCTCCCCCCAGCCAATTTCTGAAACTACTTTTGTCCCCTAACCCCAACACCACATAATTCCAGAGCACAGAGCTAGGAATATGTTGAAGCAATTTGTGTTTGACCCCAAAATGCCCTATATAAATAAAGATGATTTCTTTTCTCAAGAGACTTATATATCTGTATCACTTGTCATCCCATTGATCATTGATTTGCTTGAGCAGGCACCAGTAATGTCTCCACTTGTTGGAAATGAGGTCCATTATCATTACTATTTTTGGCATATTGAATACACCATGGGTAGCTTGCCAGGCTCTGCCATGGCTCTGGATTCGTCCCAGGGGGCCTAGTCTTTTTCTATGTCAGACCATCAACCATCCAGGGTCCATGGGGCAGAGCCCTGGGTGTAGACAAGCCTGTCTCCCTGCCTGAGACCTGCTGATGCAGCCAGGCACTGCAGCCACACCTGCAACACTTCAAGATATCTATATTCTTTTGTTCTAGAAAATATACATATGCAACTTTATGTTTTAAATTTCCCAGTAGATACCTATCAAAATTATAAATAGCATATTGAAATAGCCATAAAATATGAAAGTCCCATATTAGTTGATTATTGCTTTTACATGTTTCATTATTGCTCTGGTGTAGAGAATACATCAATAATAAAATATTACCAGACATATAAGAAAAATTATTTTAAGTATTATTATTGACTAATTTACACATTACCTACTTGTACAAGAACAAAATCCAAATTAAAAAATCATTTAAAATTAGAAATAGCATTTTTACAGCGAGCATTTAATTGTGTGATGCATAGAAAATTTCTGAATTTTTTGATCAAGATATTTGCTGATTAAATCATATTGCTAAGTCTGAATATCTTATAATGTCTTCATGAAAAGTTTAACCATATGTATTCTAAAGACCAGCAATAAGTATATCCCTACTTATTTGTATTGTTTGAGAATACATTTTCACAACTCATTTTCAGCTTATAAATGCCAGGTTGACTTGCTTTAGTGTTATGGCTCTTTCCTTCTCCCATTCTGGCCCCCTCACCCCCCACTCCCAAGCACATGCATACACACTGCTCTTATTTCGTAAGAGACTAGTTGTTCCACACGTATAATTTGTTCTCAATAGCACAAATTCATGTTGGGATTAACCATAATATCCTTGAAAGATAATAGTGTTCTGCAGACAACATTGACCTAGAGACTGGAGGTGGAGTCAATGGCACTGTTTTAATGAGGATTTAGACCTAAATGTAGTACATAATCTACTAAGGCCAAAAAAGGCTAGTGATGCATCATCAAATTGTGTTTTGAAGGTAGAGAATCAGATAGTACAAGAGGTTAAGGCTCTTCCCTTGTATGCAGCCAACCTGACTTTGAGCCCCAGGCTGTGAATTATCCACTGGGCATTACCAAGAGTGATCCCTGAGCTCAGAGCCAGGAGTAAGCTCTGAACAGTGCTGTGTGTGGCCCAGTCCTTCCTCCAAAACAATGCTAGAATAAAAGAAAATGTACAGATATTAACCCTCTACAAAAGTGACCTCTGGCTATATAAAAATTAAAAAATAGAAACATATATTCAGAGAAAATGGATGGATGAATGGATGGATGGATGGATGGAGGTATGGAAGAGTGGATGGATGGGTGAACAACCAGCTATAGAAAAAAGAGGGAGCCAGAGAGAAAGAGAACAAAAGCAAGTATTCCTTTAGGTGGTATCAGTCACAGACTGGAGCCTGTAAAAGCCTATGATTAAAGACTGAAGCAGAACACCACTATTTCCAAAAATAAATGAATCTGCATTAGGGGCATTGTCTATCAATCTTTGTGCTTCTCTGCTCCCAATAGACAACAGTGATCCAACAGAGCATGTTCAAATAGATGTTCCATCTCAATTCTATTCACACAGACAAGATTCCAGGTACAAATTACACATTCTCAATACACACCAGTTATAGAATTCATATCAGGAATTTAAAGAAGCAAGGCTGGAGAAATTGTACTTGTTAGAATAGAATTCTCAACAAGCATCAATAATAGAGAAGTGAAGGATTCAATTTCAGAAAAAATTGCTGTATAGTTGCATCTATTTTCACTACTCCTCTGAACATATTGGTCTTCTTTGAGGCCTTCCAATACGCCAAGTATTCCCAGTATCCCTGCTCTCTCAATTATTATTTTTAGACAAGTGTCAAGTAATTATTTTTTTTTATTTATTTTTTGCCTTTTTGGGGGTCATACCTGGCGATGCTCAGGAGTGACTCCTGGCTCTTTGCTCAGGAATTACTCCTGGTGGTGCTCAGGGGACCATATGGGATGCTGGGGACCAAACCCAGGTTGGCCATGTGCAAGGCAAACACCCTACCCGCTGTACCCACTGTACTCTGGCCCAATTATTATTATTTTTACTTTTGGTCCACCTGGCAGTGTACAAGACTTAATCCAGGCTCTGACCTTAGGAATCTCTCCTGGAAGGCTTGGTGAACCATGTGGGATACTGGGTATTGAATTTAGGTCAACTAAAAGCAAGACATTTATTTGTTCCTTACCCACTGTACATGCAATTGCTTCTGGCATCTCTCAATTCTTTTGGGTAGCTGATCAAATTTCACTTGAATTACAGCAATTTTCCTGAATACACTGCCTGCCACCCCCATCCCCCATCACCTAACTTTTGCTCACTTTATACTCCGTCAGAGTTCTGGGGTTATATGACACATAATAAACTTATTGTTGCCAACTTTCCTTCCCAAGGAGAACTCTGAATTTTCATTGCTATAGCCATATCACTATAGTAATGATATGGCTACAGCAAAGCCTTTTTTGGTAGGGTTCTCTCTTGGGTAAGATCCTCTCTTTGGTGGGACTCCTTTCTGGTTGGACCCTCTTTGGTAGGACTCTCTCTTTGATGGGATCCTCTTTGGTGGGAGACTTGGGTCCCTGTGTATGGCCTAAGTTCTGACCAGAGCTAAGGTCTTCCATTGTATTGGATTACACCACCCTACAGTGAAGCCTATTTCAAGCCCAGATTTGCCTGATCCAGAGACTCAGATACACAGGGCAGAGTTGCTACTGACTCTTCCTGTGCTCAGCTGATCATGAGGCACCCGGAAGGGAAAGTGGGTTCTAGCCCTGCCTGGTCCGCCATCCCAAAAGAGCCTCACAAGAAGGCAGAGAAAACCCCACACCATGAGGGCAGTCATTTTCAACTTCTGGACTCCACAGCTCATCAGTGCTCCACCCAAAAGAAAAGCTGATAGCTCTCCGTAGAGTGGTTCATCAGTAAATGCACGAACTGAGAACCTACTACTGAGAGTATACCACCCGCACAGCAGAGCCTGGCAAACTACCTGTGTCATATTTATTATGTCAAAAAACAGTAATAATTATAGACGTCATTCCCATGTCCTGAAGGAATGGTGGGCTCTTCCTGTTCCTAGAGCGAGTAGATGTCCTTTGGCTACACTAGCACGTAACAGGATGTATGGAGATGTTGCAGGTGCCTGCTCAAGCAAATTGATGAACAATGGGAAGATAAGTGATACAAGTGATATTCCCTTACCCAGTAGAACTCTGATTTTTCATTGCTACAGCCATATCACTATAGTAGTGAGATATATCATAGAATATATCATAGATCAATTACTATTTCTTTGAATGAGTAGACTTTATTTGACAGCTATAGATTGATATATTCAAAGCAATGCATTAAAGTCAGAAAATACCTTAAAACAACAATAAAAAGGTACCTTACATGAAAAACAGAGACTAGTTGAATAAACATGTTTCTTTGCATATTAAGGAAATACATAATATAAATAAATTTACTAGTATTTTCTGGAAAATATGCAAACACAATTTTATTCAGAAATTGTATAGACCATTATAAGGAATATAGTTGAATGAATCCTTAAACTTACATAATTTTTACATATGAAGGTGCAGGGTAAAGCTATTCAACAGCAAGAGCATATGTGGGCATAGGCATCTAACTAAAAGACTAAAGAGGAATTTTTGAGAAAACCCTAATAAAGGCTAGAATATAGGTAGTAATAGGAAGGAAACATATTGTGAGTGGTTATAATATTATATTATCTGTGTTATGAGATAATGTTCATACCATACTTTCTAGATAAATAATTGCCAACATTTGGAATACAGACTTTTTTTTGTAATTAAAGAGATGGCTATGTGATACACTGGATTTGAAAATATGAAAATATATGTAATTAAGATCTTTGAAACATTTGGTACTACCTCTTAATACATTTTCTTTTAATAAATATTACTTTAGAACAAAAAGTAGCGCATATGTTTATATGAACATGTATGTACAATATATATTCATGTGTGTACAATATATATTACATGTGTGCACAATATATATTCAAATATACATATTCTTTAACTTATTAGACACTAATCAATAATCACGTTGATTCTAAGGCTCCTTATGGTAAATAAGATGAATCCCAAGCAAAAAAAATTCAGAGCCACAGTCCAGGCAATAAGAACTCATCAGATATTTTTGAATAGTACAATGACATGATGCACCTAAGACTTGGGAGCACTGAAGGCTGGAGATGGGGAGCACCTGGGGAAGGAGCACAGCACTTCTTGCTGAACTTAGAAGAGAAGGAATGTCAGTGCCTCAGGAAATAGACAGTGTGTAAGACAGAAAACCGTGGCTTGTCTTCAGGTTTTCAGATCACTTTAGTGATCTTTCCAGGTATTTTCATAACAATATGGATAAAAAGAATAAGACACCTAATATATAAATGTTTATCAGAAATACAAATCCATTCTAATTCAGTAATGCTGGATATCATGTTATATACATAAGTTATATATGTGCATTTTTTTTTGCCATTACATACACTGTGATATTTGCAAAATTCCATGATTGATATGAGATAGATTCTACTTGACTTTATCCTGAATCTGTATTTCAAAAGTGTATTCTCTAAAAATGTATCTGTGTCTTTTTTAAAAAACCAGAAACTGTTTCCTCAAGGTCACCTGGAATTCCAGCAAGAGAAATTCCAGGTTTTTATTTACTCTATACAGAATTTGAATTTTTGAAACTTTAAACTTAAACTGCACATTTTAGTAAGCACATTGATGTAACATGTATGAAAAGATCAATATTTCTCTTCAAAAGTGAGAGGCTTTTATACCAATGATGATTCACTCATAAACCTAATTTATAAAAATAGACTTATATATAATCAATTTCTCAAAAGTGATTTCAACCAGTTTTACTCCAGTCAAATTAGAGTTTGCCACATGCAAACATTTTCACACCACTCAATAGTTTCTGTATCTTCTTGAAAGTCCTTGCGTAATTATGCATAGGTGCGATCTGCTATCTCAACAGGCATGGAAGCTGTTTTCATTTTCTGTTGCAGTTTCTCTATCAGAAGCAAAGAAAAGGCTACTCTCTACTCCCAAACCTCCATTTCTTCAAGAAATTGCAAATAACCAATATAGGCAGATGTATAATGTCCTACATGGATATTCAAAGGCTTAGTACAATTTTACGTTAGAATGTCATTTACAAGTATTTTTCTCTTCTTTTCTGTCTTTAAACTCCACACATGTCTTTCTACTACTTTTTATTTGGTCCCTAAAAGTAAGTCAAATTTGTTTTATTCATAGGTATTTTATTAAATATTTAAGGAGGGGCAGGAGCGATAGCCTAGCGGGTAGGGCGTTTGCCTTGCAGGCAGCTGGCCTGTGTCTGACTGGGTTCTATCCCCGCATCCCATATGGTCCCCCGAGCACTGCCAGGAGTAATTCCTGAATGCAGAGCCAGGAGAAACCCCTGAGCATTGCCGGTTGTGACCCCCCAAAAATAAATAAATAAATAAATAATCAAACAAACAAACAAATAAATAAATAAATATTTAAGGAATAAGAAAATTTCATTTGTGTACTAGTTCACTTAAAAAAAACTGCCAAGAACACTTTCCTTCTTTCCCACAAGTTTTTTTTTGTTAAGGTGCAATTATTGGATTACAATTACCTATAGTTTACTTTATGCCCTTTAAATCATTAAAAAGACACACATGAAATGTGTGATTGAAAATATAAACTCTGCATTTCCGTGTTGGGATAATTTAGATACTTTTATAGACTCATTGGATATCAAATAAATGTATTAGATTCTACTTTTTGCAATTATTATTTGTGTAAAATAAAATCTTTCTATATGCTGTAACTTTATTATAATGCTTTCTATAACATTTTATATTATTTGAATAAAGAGACAGTCACTGCAATGTAGCATAGCTAACTGATACAATATATATGTTTTACTCATAGATATTTTATTAAATATTCATGGAATGAGCAAAATTCACTTGTGGACTAGTTCAATTAAAAGAACACTAAGAACACTTTCCTTCTTTAGTATAAGTAACGGTAGAATTTTATTTTTTTAGACAGACCATTCAGTTACCCTACTGAGATCATGCCTGTCTAATTATACATCTTCCAACATGCCTCATGTAATTCACAATTTCTTCCTGCTGCTTAATCACAGACTTCTGCAAGCACGTTTTCGGGGGAGACTCAGTACAATTTTTTCTGTGAATCTTTTTTGCCATGTGCATTAAGCTGATGATTACCCACATGGAAAAGAATGAGGGGGTATAGAAAAAGACAGAGGAGTAAAGGTGCAAGATGGATTTTAGGTACATGCATAATGTAGATTCTTTTCTGTAGGAGGAAATCATGGGGAAATTAATCAGCAATGTATTTGTAGACTGCACCAATCACATTATCACAAGCATAGCAGTTCTGTTATTTCTGAATCACAAGAAAGAAAATCACAAAAGGCAATTAGGCAGATAAAACTAAACTCCCTGACACAATTTTTAAGTGCTTTTGTTGGTGCATTAAACTTCTTTAGAGAAACACTGTGTTTAGGTGTTAGGTGAAAATGAAGCGAGAAAAAAGATGATCACAGCCTAATGCATTACACTTCTATCCTGTTTTGCCTTCTGAGAGTCATTATTGCTGACAGACTGTGTTTGAAAATATTTGATAATAGCTGAAGACATAATAAGCAATTATGAAAAAGTGCAGTGTAACTATGGAACAAGTAGTGGTACAGATCTTAAATGGTAAATCGAGTCAGGGACAGGGAATACAGAAAATCTTGGTGTTTCCTTTCCACACTAGAAAAGATACAGTGATAGAGTTGTACTTTCTAGGCAGCTGTGGTTGAAAAGCTTTACCTGACAAACACCTCTTTACTGTAAAGCACAATTTTATTCTAAGACTGATTTGAAGCTCAATCCTAATGGCTTTTAGTTCCATTATCATCCTTGTCTGGACTTGAGGTCAGGGTCGTTGTGCAGATCCTTTTCAGTCAGAATCAGAGCCTTTAGGGTACATTACAAGCAAATCCTTTAACTCTTTGAGATGGTGTCTTTCATGCATTCTGTTAAGATTGTGCTCTGGACCAAGAAGTTTGGCAAGGAATATCACAGTTACAGAGTCAGCTTGTCATTCACAATTAACTCTCTCCCCTCCAATCTGAGCTCAAGTTAGCGCTGAAATTGGATGAATAGATAGAAGCGTTAGGCTAGCTTGCCAAAGCAGCAAGACTTCTAGGAAAAGAAAATCGGACTCTAAGTAGGAAAGAGGGAGAGAGAAAATGAGAGAGACAGAGAAAGAGAGAGAGGAGAAAAAGAGAGCCGAGGAGAGAGAGAGGAGAGGGAGGGAGGGAGAGAGAGAGGATAGTGGAGAGAGAGAGAGAGAAGAGAGAGAGAGAGAGAGAGAGAGAGAGAGAGAGAGAGAGAGAGAGAGAGAGAGACTATCAGTGATCCTGCCTGAAGGAAGGCTGCTGAGGTAGACTGGAATTTCATGTTTCTCTGTTGATTTTGTAAACCTTTCCAAGGGTTTCCATAGTAACACGTGATCCCTCCCTGGTCCCCCCAACATCATTCAAGTATGTAACCGGGATAAAGATACAGGTTAGCGTAGTAAGAGCTACAATATCTATTCTACTGCCAAGATATATCTGAAGTCATGCTTAGTCTTCTAAGAAATCAAGCATGCTTCTATCAGTACAGTCATAGGAGAAAGTTGAGCAGGGATTTACTTACATCTCTGATGTCTGCGTTTGCTCCTGTACATGGTCATCCTGAAAAATATCTGACTTTCTAAGAAGTAATTGCTCTGGCCACGGGAGACAAAGAGATGGGTTGTGCTCCTGCTTTGCAGTAAGACTGTTGCTCTCTGACAGAAGGTAACCAGCAATCACACAGTGAAAGCCAGGGTAATACCATTCTCATAAAATTACAGGGGAGATGCTCTAGCCTATAACTTCTACTCTTTCCAGCGCAAAGCGAGGAGGAAACTGTATTTCCTTCTCCCCCCACCCCAACAGATATCAATTTAGTTCTCTAATAAAATCTGTAGGAAGAAAGTGCTATGCTAGAAGCAATATTGCATTAAGAACTGATCCATATATTTAGCCAAAAATAGTAAAACTGAAAACCTCAGTCTGAAACATAAAAATCCTTATTCAACATTTACAGAAACTCCAAAAAGTCTCCCTTTGGATTCATAAACCTTTCATTTCCTCTAAAATATTTAGATCTGCTCTTTGAAACCCTGTGTTTTTTGTTTCCTTCTCTGAGTTTCCAGAGCATGCTGGATGCTCAATTAGTAAAGCAATTATCACTTTTTGTTTTGGATCTTTCCCCCCAGCATTTTGCTTCTCACAAAAAGCAGGAACTTATCTGATTTGCTCCATCTCCAGCTTAGCTGAAGGGTCACACAAGAAAATCTCAAGTACACTAAATGTCTGTTATGCCTTTCAGTGCTCTGTTCCCTTACGGAAAGTGTCCTGAGACATTTCTCCCGCTCTCAACTCCTGCTCCACCTTCCAGGCTTTTGTCCTGTTTCACGGGATTTGGACATATCTGATCAAGCTTCACTCAGTCACCAGTGGACAGTCTAAAAGCTTTGTCTTCACACACCTTCACTTTGCTCTGAACTCAGGCCCGATACCCAGCAATGAAATTGCAAGTTCTTTGAAAGAGTTGATCTGATTTCAAATCCTCTTTAGCTGCCAATTAAGGGACATGAAATGAAGTTTAAATTTCTTTCTTTCTTTTAGAAATAATTTTTTTATTTTTTAAATCTTTAAAATTTATTTTTTATTATACCACCATGAAATATACAATTACAAAGATGTTCATGTTTGGGTTTCAGTCATGCAGTATTCCAGCATCCATCCCTCCACCAATAGTTTATATTTCTAATAAGGCATTCTGATTATGGATGTGAATGCTATTCGGGTCTCCCAGAGAGGAATCGAAAGAGCTATGCTTGGATATCATGCCTCACTCAAGTGAGAGAAGGAATCCGGAGTTCTGACCTCCATTGCTATTCCAGAATCAAGGATGCTGTCTCGTTTGCCAAGGCATCGAAAATCAGATGGGCTGGACATGTAATGCAATTTGGAGACAACTGCGCTGGACTAGAGCCGTTACCAACTGGATCCCACGAGATGTCAAAAGATCATGTGGCCCACCTACAAGATGGTCAGACTTCCTTGTAAAGACCCTGAAGGAACGGTTTGAGGCTCTTCATATTCCTGAATCAACCAGATGCCATTGGGCTACATTGGCACATGATAGGGTTCAATGGAAATGTTACTGGCGCCTGCTCGAACAAATCGATGAATAACGGGATTCAAGTGATTCTGATTATGAAATCAATTTCATATTTCAGTCAAGAAGTAGGAATGTTTTAACTGAAAATTTCCCTTTTTAAAAAAAAAATCAAGCTCAGGTTTATTGATAGCAGGAGATATCTTTTTTCCTTATTCATGTACTCCCTGACCTCTCCTATATATCCCAGCCCTCATCCATGCCTCTAAGTGAAACACTTAAAGAAGATTTAAAGAATATCAAGTGCATTAAACAATCAGCCCAGGGCGGTAGAGACAGCACAATGGTTAAAGTATTTGCTTTGCAATTAGTTAACCCACATTTGGTTTCCAAGCACCCCATGTGTTTATCTGGCAAAGCCCGGAGTAAGTCCTGAGGACGGAGTAAGCCTTGATGTGGCCCAAATTAAAATAAAATTATCATCCATGCAGATCTCTAATCCTTATTTTGTTTCAAAATTGCAATATATGTTGATCTTTTTTTTTTTTTTTTTTTTCTTTTTTTTTTTTTTTTTAATTTTTTATTATACCACTGTGAAACACACAATTACAAAGGTGTTCATAATTGGTTCTTGGTAATACAGTATTCCAGCACCCATCCCTCCACCAGTGCCCCATTTCCACCACCAATGTACCCCTCCCCTCCCGTCCCCCACCCACCCTTAATAGCTAGGTACCCCAGTTTCCCTCTCCTTCTCTCTCTATCTCTCTCACTGTCTCTGCATCTCTCTCCCTCTTATTTTTACACATTATGGCTAGCCCTGCAGATATTTAGAGTTTATCACTTAAGTCTCTTTGTGTATATTCAGTGGTGAGTTTTAATCTGCCATTACCATTTCCCATATTTATTAAAACACTGGTATCTATATCCTATTAATGAATGCAGTCATTCTATATCTGTCCTTTTCCTTCTGACTAATTTCACTCAGCATGATAGACTCCATGTCCATCCATTTGCAGGTAAATTTCATAATTTCATCCTTTCTGACAGCCGCATAGTATTCCATAGTGTAGATGAACCACAGTTTCTTTTAGCCAGTCCTCTGTTCTCGGGCATTTAGGTTGTTTCCAGATTCTAGCTATAGTGAATAGCGCAGAGATGAATAAAGAAGTACAGATAGTGTTTCTGCTATGTGTTTTTCGGTCTCTAGGGGTATATTCCCAGGAGTGCTATTGCTGGATCAAATGGGAGCTCAATATCTAGCTTTCGGAGGAATGCCCATATTGTTTTCCAAAAGGGCTGGACCAGTCGGCACTCCACCAGCAGTGGATGAGAGTCCCTTTTTCCCCACATCCACGCCAGCACCGGTTGTTCTTGCTGTTTTGGATGTGTGCCAGTCTCTGTGGGGTGAGATGGTACCTCATTGTTGTTTTGATTTGCATCTCCCTGATGACAAGAGGCTCCTAGAAGTAATACATTCTTACAGTAGAGTAGCAGGATACAAAAAATCAATACCCAAAAGTCAATGGCCTTCCCTATATGCAAACAGCGAAAAGAGAAGAGAGAGGACATTAAAGAAACTATCCCATTCTCAATTGCACCCAGAAAATCAAATACTTAGGAATCAGTCTGACAAAGAATGTAAAGGATCTCTACAAAGAAAACTACAAAACGTTACTTCAGGAAATAAAGAAGACCTGAGGAAATGGAGACACATTCCCTGCTCATGGATTGGAAGGATTAACATTATCAAAATGGTACTACTCCCTAGAGCTTTATACAGATTCAATGCAGTCCCTATAAAGATACCCATGATGTTCTTCAAAAGAAATTGAACAAACACTCCTGAAATTTGTATGGAATAATAAAACCCCACGATAATAGCTAAAGCAATCCTTGGGAAAAAGAGGATGGGAGGTATCACTTTCCCACCTCAAGCTCTACTACAGAGCAGTTGTAATTAAGACAGTGTGGTATTGGGTATAGAGACAGACCCGTAGACTCATGGAATAGAACTGAGTATCCTGAAACTCACTCACAAATATCACAACCACTTAATCTTCGATAAAGGAGCAAAAAATATTAAGTGGAGCAAAGAAAGCCTCTTCAACAAGTGGTGCTGGGAAAACTGGGCAGCTACATGTAAAAAAATGAACTTAGACCTCCTTCTAACGCCATGCACAAAAAGTCAGATCAAAATGGATTCTAGATCTCGATATCAGACATGAATCTATAAGGTACATCGAAAGAAAACATAGGAGAAACGCCTCTATGACATCGAAAGCGAAAAGTATCTTTAAAGAGCGACACACCACTGACCAAGCAAATGGAAGCAAAGATAAACAAATGGGATTATATAAAATTGAAAAGCTTCTGCACCTCAAAAGAAATGGTGACCAAGATACAAAGACAATCCACAGGAGTGGGAAAGGATATTCACCCAATACCCATCTGACAAGGGGTTAATATCCAGAATATATCAGGCACTGGTAGCACTCCACAAGAAGAAAACAGCCAACCCCATCAAAAAATGGGGGAGAAGAAATGAACAGATGCTTCCAAAAAGAAGAAATTCGAATGGCCAAAAGGCATGAAAAAGTGCTCTTCATCTTTAATTATATGTTGATCTTGATGGGACTTTTATAGATATTGTTTGTATACTGTGGAAATGATTGATAGGAACTGTGTTATACCGATATTTGAAAAAGTCACTAAAATAATCAAATATTAAAACAGAACGCATGCTACCCAAGTTGCCAGAAAATACAGCTGCAGGTATTTGGTTCACAATAGACAGTTCTTACCTTTGGCAGTTGGAAGGAACTGAGATATTTGACCTCAAGCAGTAAAAACATTTGATGAGTCTCTTGTTATGTTAATGTAGGTACTTTGGGGGAGTGATCCTCCTGGGAATCAATCACTTTAGATTGTCTTTAGATTGTGTTTAGGAGGTTGATATTTTGAGTGCCCTTCCCTTGACCTTAAGAGAAGGGAACTCCTGATGATTATATCATTCTCACTAGATAATGAAAGAAGCTCCATAAAACTCCATGAAAGGGGAGCTGAGAACTTCTTGGTGAGTGAACTTGTGAAAATTTGGGTAGAATTCTTTACTTGCAGAGGACATGAAGTTCCACCTCTCTCTTTTCAACCCAATATCTTTTGGTTTATTTCCGGACCACAGTCAGGGATTCTCAGGGGTTATTACAAGCCCTGCACTGAGGAATTACTCCTGGTAGTACATGGAGGACCATATGGGATGATATGGATCAAATGTGGGTTGACCATGTGCAAGACAAATGTCCCACCTGCTCTGCTATCACCCGGCCCCTTACTTTCATAGCTTGCCTATCATCTCTCATCCACCTGGCTATTGATTTGAACCCTCTGGTTTTACCTCAGTAACAAATACTGAGTTCTGTTTACCATTCTAGGAATTACCATTCTAGTTGAACCTGAGGAATATATCCTGAAAACCTTCAATTTCTAATGAGTCAGCCAGAAGTACAGATAATAATCTGCTTTATGGTTGGCGGGTAAAATCAGTCTGAGGAGGTGGGTACTGCAATCTCCAGTTTGTAATCAGTTGTTCAAAGCTCCGTTGACATCTAGGGTTCTGACTTACTAGACAGTCTCAGGAGACTAAGTCCCAGCCTGTGGAAAATGACACAGTTCCTTTGAGGTCCTCTAAGAGCCAAATTACACTTTCAACTTCCCTGCTAGTGTCCTGGAATTCCTTATTGGTAGGGGGAAAGACTTCATTCACTGGAACTTAGTCAAAGGAAGATAAAAATGACGTTTTATCATACTCTATTTTATTCAACATACAATTGACTCCTCGTACCTGATTTTTCCATCTTCCTTACCTCTTCCCTTCTGATAACCATTGATAGTATAGTCTAAATGTTTCAACTTTGATCTATTTAGATCCAAGTTTTCATTTGTAAAATTTATTAGAAAGAGTGAAAGCAGGTCCAAAATGTTTCTTTATGCTTGAATTTCTTTGATGGCAAAATAAACAAAAAGATATTTCTGTAGATTCCTCAGTTTGGGTCATTACTCTTTTTTCCTAATAATACTAGAAAAGATTTTCTCTAATATTTTTCTGAAAAAAGATTATTGAATAAAATATGTGTAATCATCCTCGTTTTGAAATCTTTAATAATTATAAGTCTCTCAAACTAACATAAAGTATATATTTTTAAACTCCTATAATGTCAACTGTGTACTGCATCTCCTTAGCGGTGATTGTTTTTGATAATTTTACATTTCTTTGTGTTCCCTATTATTTGGTTTCCATTCCATCTTACTCAGTATCATCATTTTTTCTTTTAATCTATGCTTGTTTATTGATACTTTTCTTCTTTGTCATATTTACCCCAGTGTATTTCAAAGAATTTGCATAATTTTGAGGATAATGAAATATTATCTTTTAATCATATCATTTGGATAAGTCCAAGAATATAATGGTTACTAAAATAATATGTTATAAGAATAAAGTACCTATAATTTATATGAACTTTGAATTTCCTAGGGATTGTAATGAAGATAATTATGTGAATTATTTATTTACAATTCGACTCCCTGCATCATGATTTAACAAATGTTTGTTGTCACATAATAATCTTGTATTAATCCAAAACCTAAGATAGTCTTTGGAATGAGGGCCAGATAAAAGATTCAATATGCATATAATGAATTACGGCACCTTATGAACAAGATATAGTTTATTTGAGTGATCATGGATTGTGATATAAGTTATTGCATGCTCTTTGTAGTGTTTGTATTAATATGCCAATGCTTGTAACACCTGTGTTCACATTAGAATGTTAATAAATGTTAATTAACATCAATTAACATGTTAATTAACACATAGTGCTGTTATACTTGTCAATAAAACATTTCCATATGTGTCTAAGACACAACATCTTTACTGTGACTGGAGGTTAAAAGTCACTACTGCTTTTCAGGAAATAATAGAAATTAAAACGCAAAAGTCAGATTAATCTTCATATTGTGAAAATGTTGTGTGAAAGGGAATGGCAGCAGATTTTACAAAGAAGGAATACCTCTCCCCTATTTCCCAGTGACCCTCTTCTGGAACTGTAGAACTACCTAGTAAAATAGCATCAGTGTTCTCAGAGAAGTAATGCTGCGATGCCCAAATGATAGCTGCTCAAGATCCTTACCAATCCTTACCAAAGCAAAAATGGGACAGAGAAATAGTAGCAAGCAGCAAGTGACGGCGGCTCAGCAACGAAAGGCAAAATGCAACAAAGATCATGGAGAAGTCAAGGTGAAAAGGTTCTACTGCTCAAATCGCTGGTTTCCCAGAGTACTGCTTGTTCTTTTGTTTGTTTTTGTTATTTCTAGATGATTCCATTTCAATCTACTTCTCCCCACCTACCTAAGTCAACTTCTTTTATGAAATTTATCCTATTGTCTTTCTAGACAAATGCTCTGACCTAGAACACTTGTTATATTTCTACTTTACTGGGATTATTTTCCCTCTCTAATTCTTTTTCGCCATATGAAATTACATTTTACTGCATATATGTAGTAGTGATTCAGTTAGGGAGTAAGTCATTTCAAATAGTTATTGGACTAAGCCATGGCATATGTGCATGATCTAAAAAAATGACCAAACTCTAGGATTTGACACTTTAGTGTATGCAGACTAATAATATTTGAGTGCATCTCACTAGGTCTGGAAACACGATAAGAGATAGAATTTCACTTCATCATCTAGAGTCCACCAGCATTAATTTTAAAAATGTAAACAATGAACTAATTAGACAGAAAATATTTTCATTAAAAATAATTCACTTATTACAGAAGCTGAATGGAATCATGGACATAAACAATGAGTGAATATTTTGCACTTGGGATTTAGCTTAGTATGTTACTTAATCTTGAACAGTAATGTGAATGTGAAGAAGGGTCTTTATCTCATTTTACAAATAAGGAAACATGTTTAAATGTCAAGTTCATAAAATTAGCTAGAAGCAGAAATGGAATCAGAATCCAAACTTGTTGATGGACAAAGCCACTTGGACAAAGATCATGATTTGTGTTTCTTTATGGAGTTAAAATATTTTCAATATAAATTTCTACTTATTGGTCATTTTCAGTACATCTTATTTCTAGTGTCAATATCAAAACTTTTACTCTGAAGCTCCTGATAAGTTCCATTGTAAATGTACAGAAAATATCTTCCATATATATTAATAGAATTCATTTCAACCTGTCTACAAGAGCAGCATACACAGCAGTCTTATCCTTCTAATTCCTTTGCTGTTCATATTTAGTTATAATTATCACATTGATGAGCTACTTCAGCCTGCTGAGTTGAATTGATTGAAGTTTCAGGTATAATTTAGCATTTTATAGTGAAAGGTATTTTGGGAATTCATCTCCAATCCTTATTTTGTGTATCTTTGTGTCGACTAAAAAGGACTCAGACTCACCTGGACATTCTTTGACCTCCACATGTGTGTACTCAGAGATGACTATTTGAATAAACTCTGCATTTGCTATTACCAACACAGCAGTATGTTAACAGTAAATATGTAAATTAAATTCATGGTTCTCTTACTGTTATAAAAACCACTTTCAGATGTTTACTTAAACAGCCTTAGATATAGAAAAAAGGAACTATAGTAGGGGGAAGAATCTCAAATTTTGTTTTCAAAGCTGTGTAGTTTGGTGAACAGTAAATCCCATGTTATCTTAAATCATTTCTTGGAAAGCTTAAGAAAAGCCACCTGAACTATACAGTGAATACTTAAATGAGTCACTCACAAAATAGCAAAAGTATAGTATGTGAAAAGTCAATCTTTCAATTTTAAAAACGTTGGTTCTCAATACTATTTAAAGAAAGGTTTGTTGGTAAATAATGTAAGAGTGAAGAAACAAGGATTTCAGCTTGTAACTAAGTGGTCTCAATTTAAGAAAAAATGTATTTTGCTTTTATTATTTTTTTACTAAATGATGATATGTGTGACCTGTAGCATAAGTGACTATTTTTCTACCTGGTTTGAGTTAACCTATTATTATAAAATTTAAGACACACATATGATATCTCATTAATTTTTT